>MJUU01029916.1:9658-33926 GCA_002080025.1 Modiolus philippinarum
ACACACATAAGGGGTAGAGTCACAGTTATATACATTGCAGTTAGGGTTTCAGTTATATACATTAGGGTTAGGGCTACAGTTATTTACATTATGGGTAGGGTTACAGTTATTTATATTAGGGTTAGGATTACAGTTCTTTACATTAGGGGTAAGGTTACAGTTATTTACATTAGGGTTAGGGTTACAGTTATTTACCTTACTTGTAGGGTTAGAGTTATTTACATTAGGGTTAGGGTTACAATTATTTACAGTAGGGTTACGGTTACAGTTATTTACATTAGGGTTAGGGTTACAGTTATTTACATTAGGGGTAGTTTTAAAGTTATTTACATTACATTAGGGTAAGGGTAACAGTTATTTACATTTGGGGTAGGGTTAAAGTTATTTACATTAGGGGTAGGGTCACAGTTATTTATATTAAGGTAAGGACTGCAGTTATTTACATTAGGGGTAGGGTCAGAGTTATTTACATTAGGGTTAAGGTTACAGTTATTTAAATTAGGCGTAGAGTTACAGTTATTTACATTAGGGTTATGGTTACAGTTATTTACATTAGGGTTAGGGCTACACTTATCTAAATTAAAGGTAGGGTTACAGTTATTTACATTAGGGTTAGAGCTACAATTATTTACATTAGGGGCAGGGTTACAGTTATTTATATCAGGGTTACGGTTACAGTTATTTACATTAGGGGGAGGGTTACATTTATTTGCATTAGGGTTAAGGCTAGAGTTATTTACATTAGGTTGAGGGATGCAGTTATTTACATTAGGGTTAGACTTACAGTTATTTGCAGTAGGGGCAGGGTTACAGTTATTTACATTAGGGTTAGGGTAACAGTTATATAGCTTAGGGTTAGGGTTACAATTACTTACATTAAGGGTAGGGTTACAGTTATTTACATAAGGGGTTGGGTTACAGTTATTTTCATTTGGGTTAAGGATACAGCGATTTACATTACGGGTAGGGTTATGTTATTTACATTAGGGGTAGGGTTACAGTTATTTTCATTAGGGTTAGGGTTACAATTATTTACATTAGGGTTAGTCTTACAGTTATTTACATTAGGATGCGGGTTACATTTATTTGCATTAGGGTTTAGACTACAGCTATTTACATTAGGGGGAGGGTTGCAGTTATTTACATTAGGGTTAGAGTTACAGTTATTTACAGTAGGGGCAGGGTTACAGTTATTTACATTAGGGTTAGGGTAACAGTTATTTACATCAGGGTTAGGGTTACAATTACTTGCATTAAGGGTAGGATTACAGTTATTTACATAAGGGGTTGGGTTAGAGTTATTTTCATTAGGGTTAAGGTTACAGTTATTTACATTATGAGTAGGGATACAGCTATTTACATTAGGGGTAGGGCTGGAGTTATTTACATTAGGGCTAGGGCTACACTTATTTAAATTGAAGGTGGGGTTACAGTTATTTACATTAGCGTAAGGTTTACAGTTATTTACATTAGGGGTAGGGTTACAGTTATTTACATTAGGGTAAGGGTTACAGTTATTTACATTATTGTAGGGTAACATTTTTTTACATTAGGGTTATGGCTACAGTTATTTACAGTAGGGGTAGGGTTACTGTTATATACATAGGGGTAGGGCTACAGTCATATACATTAGGGTTAGGGTTACAGTTATGTACAGTAGAGATAGATTTACAGTTATTTACATTAGGGTTAGGGTTACAGTAATTTAGATTAGCGATAGGGTTACAGTTATTTACAGTAGGGTTAGGGCTACAGTTATTTACATTAGGGGTAGGGTTACACTTATATACATTAGCGGTAGCGTTACAGTTATATACATAAGGGGTAGGGTTACTGTTACGTTAATTAGGGTTAGGGTTACAGTTAAATATATTAGGAGTAGGGTTCCTGTTACATACATTAGGGTTAGTGTTATAGTTATTTACATTAGGGGCAGTGTTACAGTTATATACATTAGGGGTAGGGTTACTGTTACGTACATTAGGGATAGGGTTACAGTTATTTACATTACTGGTAGGGTTACAGTTATTAACATTAGGGGTAGGTTACTGTTACGTACATTAGGGTTAGGGTTACAGTTATTTACATTAGGGGTAGGGTTACTGTTATATACATTAGAAGAACATATGAAGAACAACAATAAGAGCGTTGTTCCTTTGCTTGTTTTTTACCATGTATTTGTAGAGACTGTCTCATGTTCATTTACTCCATATTCTTTCATTCACCAATTAGCTGTTGGGTAACAGTTATAAACATGGGGGTTAGGGTTACAGTTATATACTATAAAGGCAGGGTTACTGTTATATATATAAGGGTTAACGTACAGTAATATACATTCGGGGCAGGGTTACTGCTATACACATGAGGGGTAGGGTTACAGTTATATACATTAAGGGTAGGATTACAGCAATATACCTTAGGGGTAGGGTTACAGTTATATACATTACTGGAAAGGTTACAATGGGTTAGAGTTGCAGTTATAAACATGAAGGGTAGGGTTACAGTTGAATACATTACGGTAGGGTTACAATTATATACATTAGGGTTAGGGTTACAGTTATATACATAAAGGGTAGGGTCAGATTTACACACATAGCGACAGGGTTACAGTTATACAGATTTGGGGTAGGTTTCCAGTTATATACATAAGGGGAAGGATTACAGTTATATACATTAAGGTAGAGTTACAGTAATATACATTAGGGGTAGGTTTACTGTTAATTAGATTAGGGTTAGGTTTACATTCATATAAATATGGCGTAGGCTTAGAGAAATATATAATAGGGTTAGGCACACATTTATATACATTGGGGTTAGGAATACAGCTTTATACATAGGGGCAATTGTTAGAGTTATATACATTAATGGTAGGGTTACAGTTGCATACATTAGGGGTACGGTTTTATTTATATACATAAGGGGTAGGGTTACAGTTATATACATAGCGGTTAGGGTTTCAGTTATAAACATTAGGGTTAGGATTGCAGTTATTTACATAAGGGGTAGGGTAACAGTTATTTACATTAGGGGTAGGGTTACATTTATTTACATTAGGGTTAGGGTTACAGTTACTTACATTAGGGTAAGGGTTACAGTTATTTACTTTAGGAGTAGGGAGATAGTTATTTACATTACGGTTAGATTTACATTTTTTTACATAAGGGGTAGGGTTACAGTTATTTACATTAGGGTTAGGGTTACGGTTATTTACATTAGGGTTAGGGCTAAAGTTATTTATATTAGGGGTAGGGTTACAATTATTTACATTAGGATAAGAAGGAGATATTGCAAATAAAATTGGAGAAACTTTTGAGAAACATTCTTCTTCTAAAAATCTAGGACCCACATTCCAGGGTATTAAAGAACAAAAAGAACGAAATAAACTTAACTTTCAATCTAAAAATACAGAGGAATACAATAGATTGTTTTCGATGGACGAACTGAAACAATCCTTGGATAAGGCACATGACACGGCATGTGGCCCTGACGATATCCATTATCAACTCCTCAAACATNTATACATTAATGGTAGGGTTACAGTTGTGTACATTACTGCTAGGGTTACATTTAGATACATTGGGGCTAGGGTTACAGTTACACACATAATTGGTAGAGTTACAGTTATTTACATTGCAGTTAGGGTTTCAGTTATATACATTAGGGTTAGGGCTACAGGTATTTACATTATGGGTAGGGTTACAGTTATTTACATTAGGGTTAGGATTACAGTTCTTTGCATTAGGGGTAAGGTTACAGTTATTTACATTAGGGTTAAGGTTACAGTTTTTCACATTAGGGGTAGGGTTACAGTTTTTCACATTAGGGGTAGGGTTACAGTTATTTACATTATGGTTAGGGCTACAGTTATTTACATTTGGGTTAGGGCTACAGTTATTTATATTAGGGGTAGGGTTACAGTTATTTACATTAGGGTTAAGGTTACAGTTATTTACATTAGGGGTAGGGTTGCAGTTATTTACATTAGGGTTAGGGTTACAGTTATTTACATTAGGGTTAGGATTACAGTTATTTAGACTAGGGGTAGGGTTACAGTTATTTACATAAGGGGTTGGGTTACAGTTATTTACATTAGGGCTAGGGTTACAGTTACTTACATTAGGGTTAGGATTACAGTTAATTACATTAGGGTTAGGGTTACTGTTATTTACATTAAAAGTAGGGTTAGATATTTACATTAGGGGTATTGTTACAGTTATTTACATAAGGGTTAGGGTTACAGTTATTTACATAAGGGGTAGGGTTACATTTATTTACATAAGGGTTAGGGCTACAGTTATTTACATTAGGGGTAGAGTTACAGTTATTTATATTCGGGTTAGGGTTACAGTTATTTACATTAAGGTTAGGGATACAGCTATTTACATTAGGGGTAGGGTTGGAGTTATTTACATTAGGGCTAGCGCTACACTTATTTAAATTAAAGGTGGGGTTACAGTGATTTACATTAGGGTTAGGTTTACAGTTATTTACATTAGGGGTTGGATTACAGTTATCTACATTAGAGTTAAGGTTACAGTTATATACATTAGGGTTAGGGTTACAGTTATTTACATTAAAGGTAGAGTTACAGTTAATTACATTAGGGTTAGGGTTACAGTTATTTACATTAGAGATAGGGTTACAGTTATTTACATTAGGGGTAGGGTTACTGTTATATACTTTAGGGGTAGGGTTACAGTTATATACATTAGGGGTAGGCTTACAGTTATTTACATTAGGACTAGGGTTACTGTTAGGTACATTAGGGTTAGGGTTACAGTTATATACATTAGGGTTAGGGTTATTTAGACTTGGGGTTCGGTTAGAGTTATTGACATTAGGGTTAATGTTACAGTTATTTACATTAAAGGTAGAGTTACAGTTAATTACATTAGGGTTAGGGTTACAGTTATTTACATTAGAGATAGGGTTACAGTTATTTACATTAGGACTAGGGTTACTGTTAGGTACATTAGGGTTAGGGTTACAGTTATATAAATTAGGGGTAGGGTTAGTGTTATATACATAGGGGTAAGGTTACAGTTATATACATTGAGGGTAGGGTTACAGTTATTTACATTAGGGTTAAGGTTACAGTTATTTACATTTGGGGTAGGGTTACACTTATTTATATTAGGAGTAGGGTTACAGTTAATTACATTAGGGTTAGGGTTACACTTATTTTGATTGGGGTTGGGGTTACAGTTATTTACATTACTGGTAAGGTTAGAGTTATTGACATTAGGGTTACGGTTAAAGTTATTAACATTAGGGTTAGGGTTTCAATTATTTTGATTAGGGTTAGGGTTACAGTTATATACATTAGAGATAGGATTACACAAATATACCTTAGGGGTAGGAATACAGTTATATACATTAATGGTAGGGTTACAGTTGTATACATTAGGGGTAGGGTTACAGTTATATACATATGGGGAAGGATTACAGTTATATACATTAAGGTAGAGTTACAGTAATATACATTAGGGGTAGGGTTACTGTTAATTAGGTTAGGGTTAGGTTTACATTCATATAAATAGGACGTAGGCTTAGAGAAATATATAATAGGGTTAGGCACACATTTATATACATTGGGGCTAGGAATACAGCTTTATACATAGGGGCAATTGTTAGAGTTATATACATTAATTGTAGGGTTACAGTTGCATACATTAGGGGTACGGTTTTATTTATATACATAAGGGGTAGGGTTACAGTTATTTACATTAGGGTTAGGGTTTCAGTTATAAACATTAGGGTTAGGGCTACAGTTATTTACATTAGGGGTAGGGTTACAGTTATTTACATTAGGGTTAGGATTATAGTTATTTACATTAGGGGTAGGGTTACAGTTATTTACATTAGGGGTAGGGTTACATTTATTTACATTAGGGTTAGGGTTACAGTTACTTATATTAGGGTAAGGGTTAAAGTTATTTACTTTAGGAGTAGGGTGATAGTTATTGACATTACGGTTAGATTTACATTTTTTTTACATAAGGGGTAGGGTTACAGTTATTTACATTAGGGTTAGGGCTAAAGTTATTTACATTAGGGGTAGGGTTACAATTATTTACATTAGGATTAGGGTTACAGTTATTTACAACTGGTGATGGGTTACAGTTATTTACATTAGGGTTAGGGTTACAGTTATTGACATTAGGGTTTGGATTACAGTTATTTACATTAGGGTTAGGGTTACAGTTATATACATTAATGGTAGGGTTACAGTTGTATACATTACTGGTAGGGTTACATTTATATACATTAGGGCTAGGGTTACAGTTACACACATAAGGGGTAGAGTCACAGTTATATACATTGCAGTTAGGGTTTCAGTTATATACATTAGGGTTAGGGCTACAGTTATTTACATTATGGGTAGGGTTACAGTTATTTATATTAGGGTTAGGATTACAGTTCTTTACATTAGGGGTAAGGTTACAGTTATTTACATTAGGGTTAGGGTTACAGTTTTTCACATTAGGGGTAGGGTTACAGTTTTTGACATTAGGGGTAGGGTTACCGTTATTTACATTATGGTTAGGGCTACAGTTATTTACATTAGGGTTAGGGCTACAGTTATTTTTATTAGGGGTAGGGTTACAGTTATTTACATTATTGTTAAGGTTACAATTATTTACATTAGGGGTAGGGTTGCAGTTATTTACATTAGGGTTAGGGTTACAGTTATTTACATTAAGGTTAGGATTACAGTTATTTAGACTAGGGGTAGGGTTACAGTTATTTACATTAGGGGTTGGGTTACAGTTATTTACATTAGGGTTAGGGTTACAGTTACTTACATTAGGGTTAGGATTACAAAACAAAATTTTGATTGATTGATTAATTGATTGAATATTGTTTAACGTCTACTCAGCAATATTTCAGCTATATCAAGACGAGAACAAGTTTGTTGATAAATAATCACTTTGGGGTATGGAAATGGCCATAGGACGGGAAATCCTGACTGCCACTGGAAAAGTAGGGTGAAATCGTCAAGGGCGGGGAATTTAGCCTTGTAGCCGATCACCTACAGACCACCCCAAAAAGAGCTTACTACAAGGGTTCTTTAACGTGCAGGAAGCGTGGCATTTCTTCCAACACGTGGACCTGAGTTTATATCCCATCCGAAAGATGGGTTGTGTATTTATTAATCCCGCACAACCACGGAATGGGTCCAATTTCTATATCCGGGACCCTCGGGGTCAGCCTCCGTTTAGGAGGGGTCACACCCCGCAAGCCGGAGATACTGGGTCCTATTTCTATATCCCGGGGTTCCCTCGGGGTCCTCTGTTAGGATGGCTCATACTCCAAGCTCAGAGGATGCTGCGGGCCTATTCTTCAGCCGGGACCGCGCACGGCGGAACAAAATTTTGATAATTTGTTTTTAAGCTCACCAGTTTCCATATCATCACGTGTTGGTATTGGCTTTCGATCGATAATTTTATTTAAGCAACAGCTAAAATCACCAGTTAAAAATGTTTATATTCATTATTTAGATTTAACTCTGTGACAAAAAAAGTCTTTTCGTTCCAACTCTGCATTGAGAGCAAATATATCCGTCTATATTGTTCATCTGATGATTCCGCCGAGGGTTTCTTCTTGTGTCTGACAGGTTTTTTGTTTCTTCAAATCTTTTGATGACGTTTCTTACAGCTTGCTTGAACTTCTTAGTACTGTAAAAATGTTTATACAATGTTTATGCAACCAATATCAGTCAATGGACTGCCTTGCTTGAACGCGGGATGGCTGAACTTACTGAAGTTCTTTTTGTATTTGATATTTCTATGCAAAGGCAAAAAATACATATATTTCTATAAAATTTGTAATATACTTCCCATTAAAAATTTGTCAAGAAGGTTATAGAATGCTTTACAATGAAAGTTAGCATAACAATTCAGATTCTTGGTTATACTTGTGAGATTACATCTCATGCCATCAAAATCATTTTTTGGCTTTATCTTTTATATATTATCGACATGTTGTTTTTCCAAATTTTTTTGCAACTGATGTAAACCCTCCCCATAAAGCCACCATGACCGTCCTTCCCTTTTGCTCGACTATTAATTCAATTTTTTAGGCAACAATTGCAAAAAAAAAACGTTAGCGGATGGTACAGCTATTCTCTATGAGAGAAGATTTTCTTCATACAGAAACTTTCTTTTAATGTCTGGTGTCGTATGGAATAACGATATAGAAATGCCTCTAGTCTCATAAGAGATATTAATGCATTACACTACCTACTGTCACAAAACACTTCAAAATTAAACTTTACATACGCGGAATAAAGTATAAATTTCTTCAATCACCATATTCAATAGATGTTGTTCTTCGAAGCTGCATAGACTAGAATTCATTTACAGAGGGATCAAAAAGCCTGAAACACATTGCAAAAGACCGAGATTATCGATTACATATTCCATCTTACTTGATATTTGTACTTTTACGATGAACAAACACAATAGATGCGTTG
The DNA here is from genome assembly GCA_002080025.1 of Modiolus philippinarum. Classification (NCBI taxonomy): domain Eukaryota; kingdom Metazoa; phylum Mollusca; class Bivalvia; order Mytilida; family Modiolidae; genus Modiolus; species Modiolus philippinarum. The sequence goes on from MJUU01029916.1 coordinate 18,135, forward strand.
TTCCTTTGCTTATATTACATTAATGAGGTTCAGAAGTTATTCAGTAGGTTAAGATAGACATCCAACAATTGACCTATACCATGTTTGTGCAATTTTCTATTGTTTTATTTCTTCTATTATGTTTTTAACATTTTACAATTTTTTTTACTTGTATAAAGCTACATGGTTTTTATAGATATTTTATGTATTTATTAAATTTGTTCAATATACTCAACAGTTTTTGCAACAATATAGCTGAAATATTGCTGAAGTTGGCGTGAAACATCAATCAATCAATCAATCTATTGTTTTATTTCAACAAAACATTCATACATATTATATTTCTTTCATATGTGTAATAGACTCAGTATCTTTTAAAAGATTCAGAGAGCTAAACATTCCACAGATTGAAACAAGGCATAAAAAAGTGTACATCAGAAGATGAAACAAAAACATCAAGGACAGGCCTATTTTTCAGCAAAATCAAGAATGGTTATCAGCTGAGAAATGTAGCAATAAAACCGAAAGAAGGGCAGACTTTGAACCCGTTGACACTTTATTCGTGATTGCCAAAACAATTCTCAGTACATAAAACAATGCTTTGGATATGGACAAATGTATCAAAACTTTTAAAGGACAAAAACTTTTCAAGAACCCACCATTTTAGAATAGCAAAAAAATACCAGTGATGCCAAATGACGAAACAGAAGACAAAAACTTTCAATGCCATCGAAAGAGTTCTTCATTTTCGGTCAAGGAAGTGGCAAATAAATAGCAGAGAGGGAAAGGGGGTCATTATTAACCGTTCGCGTACCTAGAAAAGGACATAATTACCAAGTCGCTTCGAAAAATCAAATAAAGAAGAAAAGTGCAATTCCTTCCCTTCCGGAGAACATTGAAATATTTGCCCTGTATATACCAAATTACGACTGTAGGTTTGCCCGTTTTAACGAGGAGTTTGACCGATGATTTTGATTAGAAATTTGTGATCGATATCTGATTGATTAATGATCAGTTGTTAAATAAAACCGCAGTTACATAAGCCATCTGAATTGTTTTATTATATTTTGACTAACCAATCAACATAACTGTTACTGATCGTACTAAACACTATCTGAAGTTATAGGAAAATTTCAGTGATGACTTATCGATCACAAATTTCTAATCAAAATTATCGATCAAACTCCTCAGAGAGTTTGATCGATAATGTTCGATTAGTCGCACTAATCAATCAATTACCGTTCGATTTTTATTGAAACGTGATCGATTATCAATTTGATCGATTAGTTAAGTCTGGATATATGCATTAACATTAACTGAAGGACCACGTGAGCTTATTCCATTACATGGTGTTTGTTTTTTTTCTGTAAACTTTATCAAAAATATTCTCCTCTGAACCAAATGAAACAAACTTGGCCATAAACATCATAGGGGTCCATAGATGATTATGTGATGTGATGTATAGAAAGGACCTGAAACAACAGCGTGTCAGGCGAAACTACATATTATGGATTTATCGAGATTATCGCCACCAAAGATGGACTGGGAGTCGCCAAACCTCCTCATAATATTGCAGAACTTTCAATCACACGTCGACCTGATATTCAGTGGACCTCTATGTGACCAAAAGGAGGACCAACATATGGAGTGTATATTTCACAATTAATCCGTTACTGTAGAGCTTTTAGTTCATACAGTAGCTTTGTGGAAAGAGCAAAAGCACTGTCACAAAAACTGTCGAGTCAGGGATATGTTCAGCCGTTGTTACTTTCGCCACTTCGGAAATTCTATGACCATCGCCACATCATACATAGGTATGAAATGCCGGTGTCACAAATGAAAACCGACATTTTCAGCAAGATTCACGTTTTACCGGATTTGACATTACCGATTCTGACTTTACCTTGGATTGACGCACTGACAGTGTGGCGGGTGCTGTATACAGAGCAGGAAATGCTTACACTCTCGGAACACCTCATGTCACCCTCGGTTTTTATGGAGGTTCACACTGTCAATGCTTTAGTTTGTGTGTTGTCTTGTATATCATACTGTTGAATTTTAGTTTTGTCTTAGTAAGCGATGTTTGTGGTACTGATTTGTCCTTATTGTCTTAATACTAAAGAGATTTTTACACCTACCATTATTTTTTGGTATTGTTTACGGGTAAGAAAATGACATCAACCTATCAGCTACCAAACCGATCTTTTAAACCCATAAATACTTCACTGACAGTGTAACGGGTGCTGTATGCAGGGCGGGACAAGCTTACACTTCCGGAGCACCTAATGTTACTCTTTTTGAGAGTTTACACTGTTAGTGTTTTAGTTTTTATTGTTGTATTTGTAGTACTTGTGTTTTGTGGTTCTTTAGTATTCTGGTGTTCTTGAGTTTGCCTTGTCTCTTGACTTTGAATTTATTTCATCTTGTTCTTTGTTCCTTCGGTATTCTACTGCCGTTCTTTATTCTTTTGGACAACCTAACTGCAATTTATCAGTATACATATATTTTTATCTTACCACAGGATTTTTTTCTTTTTCCAGTCTCCGATTACATATTCCTCAAGCAAGATGGTCGTGAAAGTTTTGATGTTTTTGCAATACTTCCCACACATCATTGGTTTTCACATGTAAACATGTCGTTGCTTACTGCTTGTTGTTAGTTTTTGTATCCCCGCTTTACCAGACGGTATATAGTAAAATCATGGTGTCTGTTTGTTCGTTTGTCCGTCCGTCCACCATAGGGATACACTTTATGGCGACAACTCCTCCTAGACCACGAAGTGAAATTTAACTAAACTTTCACAGAATGTTCAGTACCATTGCCATTGTGCACCATCTGGAAAACATTTGGCTAATATATAGGGGAGGGGAGGGGTAGTCCGATAGTTGCAAAAATTGAGGATCTTTAATGATTTTTATACGGAAGAGATTCCTGCAACCAGCATAAGTATCAGATACTTCTGATATCTTAAAAAAAAACCTACACATAACATATGGATTCAAACTTTTATGGCACTAATGGCTTTCTTCGTGCTGGGGTTGTCGTTCATTCATGTGCAATGTGGTGCTTTTATTCAATTGCTTTATAAAATAAATCAGTCTTTTCTGACCTATACACGTAAAAGATTTTCGATCGATACAAAACGTGACTAAAAGCCCGAAATTCCTGAAATAGAAAAGAAAATGGTAAGAAAGTAATGAATCTAGCTGAGTAGGGATTTGGTGTCAGCAAACGGGCTATATTCGGAAGAGCGGGTACTGTTTGCAATTACTATAAAAATGGGGTCCAAAGGTTCGATTTGCCGCTCGACTTGGGGAGGAGATATCCAAAGCTTGTCCTCCGTAAAACTGAAAAACTAAGTACAGTTCGGTCTAGAATGCTGAATAATATCCAAGTTGATAGATATTATGTCGATATACACCATTACGTCAATTCCAAAACCTTACTGACACTGAATTTTGAATATGGACGAGACTGGCCTGAGTTTGGAACATCGTCCAGGGAAAGTTTCGGCGGTGGAGGGTCTGTGGAATGTTCCTGGTAGAACCGGTTACAGGCGGGAATGTGCTACAGTTGCCATTCAGCGGGAGGAAAGATCCTTCTTTAGTGATCGTTAAGGGAAAAACCGAGAGATCCTTACGATCTCATAATACACATGAGTATCCAACAGGAACTAAATGGACATAACAGGACAAGTCGTGGATGACATTGACTGGTTAAGCAATATATTTCTTATGCACTGTGGCACAAACGTCCACAATTGCTTGTATCTGATTTATCATTAATATGAAACTATTGGCCTGTTGTAACTGGACCGTGAAGACATTTTGTTCCTCTCGTTTCCGGCCCATATAACGGTGTTCCTCTGCCCTCTTGATAAATGTGTTAGGTCTCTTCAAGAGGGAATATGATGCTGTATGATCAGAGTTTATGTCCCTTAATGTTATTGTTTATGTCCCTTATGTCCCACAACAGTGCAAATGTAAATACACTGTATAGTGTAAATTCCAATGTTAATGAAAGCAACCTATGATAATGAAGAAATAATATTGTATCCGAATGGAAGGCCACGGGGATATATAATTGGAATCCTCCCGCAATACCATCTACTACCTTTGCTCCGGCATCAGCTTTTCGTGTTTCCGATATTGTAATTGATCCATCAGAAGAGGATTTGCCTGATCACAGTCATCCTCTTCAATGGGTGCTACGGAAAGTTGGTAAAACAATACTTCGAGTAGCTGCGCAACCTTCTGCCACACATAACCAACTGTCTCCACGCCTTTACATGTTCTAAAAAGGGCTCTTGAATGTCATTGGGTTATCACTCTTAGCTTGCTGTGCGGGTGGTGCCTGCTGTCTCATTGTCATGAGTTGGTCCAGCTTGGTTTCGATTCTTTGCTGATTCAGTTCAAGAGCAGTAACCCTAAACACTGTCTCGAACATCTTTTGCATGCTGTCGTATGCTCTGTGGATAGACAAAACTGCATAGCCAAGTACTGCCAGTGTGGAATTAATTGGCCCTTGCTGTTTTGAATGAAAAGATGGCCTGACTGGGGTGAATTGTGATACAAGATATTGTGCTGGTGTACAGACAACTGCAACTGGCGTCGATGGTGGTGCGGGTTGACGTCTGTCAGTGTTTGGTCTTGTACAGCCAGCATAAATGTAGAGGTGTGTGTGCTATTGAATTTAAGACGAGTTTGAATAATCTTGTCACAATCCTGTTATGACTATTCATATTGAATATTTCCCATCAATTTCCTTTCATGCTCCTAAGGTAAAACGACTAGGGCAGTAAATTTTACCCTTGTCCGTCCATCGGTACATACGTTAAAAAAAATTCCAAGAATTTATCTGACAGCTTGTGTATCCTATAATGGAAGTAACAAAGTAAAGTATAGTCAAAACCTTGTATTGGAAGTGCTGTTCACACAATTTCTCAGCTAGACTTACTAGTGTCGCCCCCCGGCTCACTACGCTTTGCTCTGTTACGCTCAAGGACAGATGAAGACAAATCCGAAAAAGTGGAAATTCCACTGTATGACGTCACAATGTTAAAAATAAACAATACATTCAACGTGAAACAAAACGCATAAAAGTAGCCTTAAGTCGTATATATTTATATTGGCAGGTTTTTTTCTATCATAATTCATTTTCATTTAACTTTACAATATTATTAAAAACTTTGCATTTCCTATGTAAACAAACCGTTAGAAATATCAACATCCGGTTCAAGCTCCTCAATGGAGGCATTGACGACACCGACAAAATCAAACAAATATTGCTGTGTTCGTGGAGAGATCAAACCCGAAATAAGATATTTCCAGACACTACTAGAAAAATATGGATGTTTGAACTTGGTCGAAGGAATAATTTGTCGTTGCTGCCACGACAAATTATTAACAATAGACAAAAAATGCAAGAAATTTTATAATCAGTTTCAGACAACGAGGTCGAAAACTAAGACATGTATGAGTGAACAACTTCAAGATTACAACAATAATGTTTCAATTGCAAATTTGTTATTTTCTCCTATGGCTTTGCAAACACCAACTCCTTCATCATCGGCATGTTAATCAGCAACATGCAGAAGTCTATTTACTGTTAAAAAAAGTTAAGTTTTTCACCATTATTTTAGGCTGATGTACCATCTGTATTTATAGATCAGACATTGAAAGGTATAACAGAGATAATATGAGAACTAATTAAATAATTCCTAAACAAGCAAAATATCACAAACAATATTTATCTTTTTGCAAAAATTGTTAGCATTCAAGTATTCCCTATCTAGATCAGACATTGTCAAATTCTAACCAGATGGCTTCTTTATACTTGAAATTAACATTTATCTTCACCGTCTAATTTTGTGAGATATTGATGTCTATTAAAGTATACCTAAGAGAGCGACAGCGACCATATGATTTTTTAGAAGAGGAAGTGAGGTTTGGCCTGGAATGAATTCTAAAAACAATTTAAAGGATCGGAAAGTTCGAAAAAAATTATGAGGACGAGATCGAAAGAAGGCAGACAAAAAACTAAGATGACATTACGGTTGCTCCCTATTCATTATATATACAATGAAAATGACGAACACACCTATTCATCTAACCCCAAGCTATTAAAAAAAGGACTTCTGCAACCCTAAGTAAAATTCAAAAATAACTTCTTTTTGCTATTTGAGGAAAAATTTACCAAAAAAAGGAAAATACTACTCGGATAACCAAACGTTTTATTAATTCATCTGAGATCGACGTTAATTGACCCTTTTATGACATTATTTTCCCAAGATCCCACACGGAACATTCTTGTACATACTCATGACGGGCTGAAATGTCCGAAATAACACAGTGAAGATGAACTGTCTGGTAGGTGTATGTATCAGAAGAAAATGAACAATCTTTGTTAAGGACCTTTAGTATATCATTCCTGTAAAGTTTGATTGAATTTGCTTCAGTGGTTTCAGAGGAGAAGATGAAAATATGATATTTCCCATAGGGTCCAATGTTAAACCTAAGTTCCGCGCTGGCGGTCATGTTTTTATTGGATCGGAACGAAAAGAGCAATCTTTGTAAAAGACCTACCTTACAACATTCCTGTAAAGTTTGGTTGAGTTTGCTTTAGTTGTTTCGGAGAAGTTAAAAATGTGAAAGTCTAACTGACGACGGACGCCAAGTGATGGCAATAGCTCACACTGACCATTTGGTTTAGGTGAGCTAAAAAACATTGCCGCCAGTGCGGAACATATAAGTTAAAATTGGACCCTTTGAGAAAAACATCATTTTCATTATCTCTTCTGAAACTTTTAAAGCAAATCAACTAAACTTTACTTTTACTGAACTTTTATGATGTATGTAAGATTCTTTAAAACAAATTCTCATTTCAATCGGAACTAGCTTGGCCGCCAATGGAAAACATGATTTAACAAGAGACTAACTACTTACTTAGCGAATTGAAGCCAGACTTGGTCACAAGTGATCTTTAGCATGATTAGTTGGTTTTAAAGTTTTTTTTTATTTCATTACACTACATTGCACTATAACCCATCATTTTTATTTCAGCTGAATGCAAATTGGCCAAAAATGGGAATCAAAGGCAATGATTTTTGGATCTGCAGAATGAAGGGATAACTAGCAGCTAAGCCCTTGAAAGCAACATGACCAAAAAAAGCTTAAAAGATATTCTATTTGTAAGTCAATGATAAAATAATATTCTCATAAAGCTGAATAATAAGCAATTGCAAAATAACACTAAACAGGGGAGATATACAATGTATCTGTTGCGTTTCTTATTATACCCTGCCACATGAAGTGGCGAGGTATAATGTGATACCCTCAGTCGTGTATCAGTCTGTGCGTCTTTCCATCCGTCCCCAGAAGGTTTCCGACTGATAACTTGTGAATGAAATAACATGTTAAGGTCTTCAAACTTGGCATGTAAGATATATACCACAAAACTCGGGTCAAGTTCGATTTCAGGTTCAAGGTCCAAGGGGTTCCTGAGTTATGCAGGGATTTCCATACAAAGCAGAATGAATGTAATTATCAAAAGATACACACAACGAATGTAAACAACAGTCTTTAAAAAAATCTTTTTTTCCAAACATCTTCAGAAATCTTGCTTTGATCTGCCAAGGATGGAAATAAAAGATAACTCTAGGATTGTTAATCTTGGCTAGAATTGATGCCTACTGCAAATTAATTGCCAGTTTATGAAAAAAGTTCCAGTTTAAGTGAATGCGTTTTATTAGGTGTTTCGATATTGTTTCATTATCATTGACAATTATATACACGGTTGAAATGATTCCTTTCGTTCTTTCAGTGTAGATGTTCCGTGTAGCCCTAATGTATATAACTGTAATCCTAAAAGTAATGCATATAATCTGTAACCTTACTCGTAATGTATACAACTTGAACCCTACCCCTAATGTATATAAGTATAACCCTGCATCTAATGTATATAACTGTAACCCTACCTCTTAGGTATATAACTGCAACCCTACCCCTAATGTATATAATTGTAACCCTACCCCTAACGTATATAACTGTATATACTATATACTGTATATACCCTACCTATCCATACCCCAAAGTCATTATTTATTAAAAAAAATTGTTCTCGTCTTGATATAGCTGAAATATTGCTGAGTAGACGTTAACCAATTTTCAATCAATCAACCTAACCCTAATGTATATAACTGTAACCCTAACACTTATGATTATAACTCTGACCTTGCCCCTATTGTATATAACTGTAACCCTAACCCCTATGTCTATAACTGTAACCCGACCCTAATGTATATAACTGTAACCCTACCCTAACGTATATAACTGTAACCCTAACCCTTATGAATGTAAACTGTAAACCTATCCGCAATGTATATAACTTTAACCCAATCCCTAATGTATATAACTGCAACCCTATCCCAATTGTATATAATTGTAACCCTACCCCTTATGTATATAACTGTAACCTACCCCTAACGTATATAACTGTAACCCTAACAATTATGTATATAACAATAACCCTAATCTTTATGTATATAACTGTAACCCTAACACTACCGTCATGTATATAACTGTAATCCTACCCCTAATGTATATAAATGTAAGCCTAAACCTTATGTACATAATAGTAACCCTTACCTTTATGTATATAACTGTAAGCCTACCCCTCCTGTATATAAGTATAACCCTAACTCTTATGTATATAACTGTCGCCCTTACTCTAATGCTTATAATTATAAACTGTAACCCTACCCGTTATGTGTACAACTTTAACTCTACCCTTATATATAACTGTAACCCTAACCCTATGTATATAACTATAACCCTGCACTTAATGTATATAACTGTAACCCTACCTCTAATGTATATAACTGCAACCCTACCCCTAATGTATATAACTGTAACCCTGCCCCTTATGTATATACTATAACCCTACCCTTTATGCATATAATTGTAACCCTAAACCTAATATATATAATTGTAATCCTTCCAAAATTTATATTGATTGATTGATTGAATATTGTTTAACGTCTACTCAGCAATATTTCAGCTATATCAAGACGAGAACAAGTTTGTTGATAAATAATCACTTTGGGGTATGGAAATGGCCATGGGACGGGAAATTCTGACTGCCACTGGAAAAGTAGGGTGAAATCGTCAAGGGCGGGGAATTTAGCCTTGTAGCCGATCACCTACGGACCACCCCAAAAAGAGCTTGCTACAAGGGTTCTTTAACGTGCAGGAAGCGTGGCATTTCTTCCAACACGTGGACCTGAGTTTACATCCCATCCGAAAGATGGGTTGTGTATTTATTAATCCCGCACAACCACGGAATGGGTCCTATTTCTATATCCCGGGACCCTCGGGGTCAGCCTCCGTTTAGGAGGGGTCACAAACCGCAAGCCGGAGATACTGGGTCCTATTTCTATATCCCAGGGTTCCCTCGGGGTCCTCTGTTAGGATGGCTCATACTCCAAGCTCAGAGGATGCTGCGGGCCTATTCTTCAGCCGGTACCGCGCACGGCGGCCAAAATTTATATGACTGTAACCCTACCCCTAATGTAAATAACTGTAACAATACCCCTAATGTATATATTTGTAACCCTAACCGTAATGTATGTAACTGAAACCGTACCCGTAATGTATATAAATTTTACCCTACACCTAATGTATATAACTCTAACCCTAACCTTTATGTATATAACTGTAACCCTAACCCTAATGTATATAACTGTAGCAATTACCCTTATTTATATACCTGTAACCCTAAGCCTAATCTTTATAAATGTAACCCTAGCCCTAATGTATATAACTGTATCCCTAACCCTTATGTATATAACTGTAACCATAACCCTTATATATATAAACGTAACCCTTATCCTAATGTATAAACCCTAATGTATATAACTGTTACCCTACCCTGAATGTAACTCTAACTGCTAATGTATATAACTGTAAACCTACCCCTAATATATATAACTGCAACCCTACTCCTTATGAATATAACTGTCACCCTAACCCTTATGTATATAACTGTAACCCTAACCCTTATGTAAATAACTGTTACCTTGCACCTAATGTATATAACTGTAACCCTAACCCCTATGTATACAACTGTAACCATACCTCTATTCTATATAACTGTAACACTACACCTAATCTATATAACTGTAACCCTAACTCTGATGTATATAACTACAACCCTAACCCTAATGTGTATAACTGTAACCCTAACCCTAATTGTTAATTCCTGTTAATCTAATCCTTATATATATAACTGTTACCCTTCTCCTATTGTATATAACTGTAACCCTACCCTAATGCATATAAACTGGACCCTTACCCGCAATGTATATAACTTGAACCCTACCCCTAAAGTATATAACTGAAACCGTAACCCAAATGTGTATAACAGTAACACTATCCCTAATGTATTTAACTGTTACGCGAACCCTAATGTGTATAATTGTAACCCTTTCCTTTATGTATATAACTGTAACCCTAAAACAAAAGCATTTAACTGTAACCCTACCCCTAATGTAGATAAATGTAACCCTAACGCATTTGTATATAACTGTAACCCTACCGTAATGTATATAACTGTAAACCTAACTCTTATGTATATTGATTGATTGATTGATTGTTTAACGTCTACTCAGCAATATTTCAGCTATACCAAGACGAGAACAAGTTTGTTAATAAATAATCACTTTGGGGTATGGAAAGGGCCATGGGACGGGAAATTCTGACTGCCACTGGAAAAGTAGGGTGAAATCGTCAAGGGCGGGGAATTTAGCCTTGTAGCCGATCACCTACGGACCACCCCAAAAAGAGCTTGCTACAAGGGTTCTTTAACGTGCAGGAAGCGTGGCATTTCTTCCAACACGTGGACCTGAGTTTACATCCCATCCGAAAGATGGGTTGTGTATTTATTAATCCCGCACAACCACGGAATGGGTCCTATTTCTATATCCCGGGACCCTCGGGGTCAGCCTCCGTTTAGGAGGGGTCACACCCCGCAAGCCGGAGATACTAGGTCCTATTTCTATATCCCGGGGTTCCCTCGGGGTCCTCTGTTAGGACGGCTCATACTCCAAGCTCAGAGGATGCTGCGGGCCTATTCATAAGCCGGGACCGCGCACGGCGGCTTATGTATATAACTACAACCCTAACCCTAATGTATATAACTGTAACCCTAAAAGTAAGGCATATAATCTGTAACCTTACCCGTTATGTATACAACTTGAACCCTACCCTTAATTTATATAAGTATAACCCAATGTATATAACGATAACCCTACCTCTAAGGTATATAACTGCAACCCTACCCCTAATGTATATAACTGTAACCCTACCCCTAACGTATATAACTGTATAATATACTATATACTGTATATACCCTACCTATCCATACCCCTAAGTCATTATTTATTAAAAAAACTTGTTCTCGTCTTGATATAGCTGAAATATTGCTGAGTAGACGTTAAACAATATTCAATCAATCAATTAATCAACCTAACCCTAATGTATATAACTGTAACCCTAACGCTTGTGTTTATAACTCTGACCTTGCCCCTAATGTATATAACTGTAACCCTAACCCCTATGTATATAACTGTAACCCTGCCCTAATGTCTATAACTGTAACCCTACCCCTAACGTATATAACTGTAACCCTAACCCTTATGCATATAAACTGTAACCCTATCCGCAATGTATATACCTTTAACCCAATCCTTAATGTATATAACTGCAACCCTATCCCAATTGTATATAATTGTAACCCTACCCCTTATGTATTTAACTGTAACCTACCCCTAATGTATATAACTGTAACCCTAACACTGCCGTAATGTATATAACTGTTATCCTACTCCTAATGTATATAAATGTTAGCCTAAACCTTATGTACATAATAGTAACCCTTACCTTTATGTATATAACTGTAAGCCTACCCCTAATGTATATAAGCATAACCGTAACTCTTATGTATATAACTGTCGCCCTTACTCTAATGCTTATAAGCTGTAACCCTACCCGTTATGTGTACAACTTTAACTCTACCCTTATATATAACTGTAACCCTAACCCCTATGTATATAACTATCACCCTGCACTTAATGTATGTAACTGTAACCCTACCTCTAATGTATATAACTGCAACCCTACCCCTAATGTATATAACTGTAACCCTGTCCCTTATGTATATACTATAACACTACCCTTCATGCATATAATTGTAACCCTAAACCTAATATATATAATTGTAACCCTTCAATTTAATTTATAGTTGTAATATTGTACTGTCATTGCTCCTATTATCTTTTTTTTTATTTTTTATATTTTACATATTTATTATAATTGTTCAACTTACTGAACAGTTCTAGCCACAATATAGCTGAAATATTACTGAAGTTGGCGCAAAACATCAAGCAATCAATCAATCAATCAATCATTAATGGTTCTTTATTGATATTTTATATATTTATTATAATTGTTCAACTTACTTAACAGTTCTCGCCACAATATAGTTGAAATATTGCTGAAGTTGGCGTAAAACATCAATCAATCAATCATTTGAACAATTCATTATCATCATTTATGTATCCCAGTCCTTACACACACTCTCCACACAAAAAATTTCTTATTCGAACTAAATGTTACCATGTTTAAATATAAAACTATAAGATTCATCTGGTAAAAATCTTTTTTCTATACCTTTCATTTTCAGAGAGCTTTTGCTGACAAAGGTAATCTGTTTGAGAAACAGTCAACAATTACAGACTTCTGGAAAACATTCCAAAAAGCCTTTATCAACCAAGACGATAGACTATTTACACAGTTGGAAGAAAAACAAAATCTCAAAATAAGACAATTAGTCCAGAAATAGGATCAAGGATCTACTTTTAGAAGTATTTAAATTGAAGTTTCATATGTAAGAAGGCTTGATATCATAGTCAACGGAAATTATGTCCTTGGCTAGCTGTCAGTTACTGCGAGCATTTGTCCGGAAAGTACCTGTGTGTATTGTCTTCATGTTTTATGTATTTCATTGTAAGGGTTGTCTATATGAGCATTCGGGACTTCTAAGTTCATAGATAACCACTTGTGTCTGTGTATGGTCCGGCATTTAACGTTTCCACAATCTACAAGGTTACTGTTTTCTGTTGTTCTTTTGCCTTTATTTGTGAATTTAAAATGCTCGGAGGACACAAACAATTTGTCCAGAGATGTAATCAAGGATCTACTTTCTCTGTATCTACTTTTCTGTACAGTGATTCCATTGACTGAAGTGTATCCAAGAATTTCTAGAGCAGCAAATTCTCTACAATCATTCACAGCAACGTTTACCTGTAAATAATTATTTAATGACACACCCGGCACCTGAATCGGTTTTTAGGGGCTCCGGCTACAGAATTTTCGGGCTCTTTCCTAGTTTTTGGATAGTCAGGTCATAATACCAAAAGCCTGACTGCGAACCATTGTAGCCAAACCTCATAAGCACCTGGGGTTGTAAAGTAATATCTTAATCTCTCATATATAACTGAATTGTCAACTGGTTTGTCCAATACCCTTCCATTTTCTGAAACTTTTCTGATTAAATAACCATTTGATAAATCTACATTACAAGAGCTTGCAAATTGAACAAACCAAACCCAACAGACCTTAAACAGGGCATACTACAATATCATCACATTTTTTATGACAAATGTACCTCCTCAAAGACTTTCCAAATGTGTGTTGGAATGCAAAACCTGAACCGTAATTCAGATTATTAGATGTTAACAGGTTGCATTGTATTTGTCAACTAAGTTTTTATATCGATGATAAAATTTAGTTAAGGGTTTTATTTGTTAATGATTACAAAAACCCTGATGTAATTATGCTGGTGGACTGTTAGTCCAAGGGGTATTCACAAACCAAGTAGCCAGTACTTCGGTTCTGGCCTGAAAACAATCTTATTTGGAAATATGCAATATCTAAATTCACAAAATTTTGTTCAAAAAGTAAGGAAAATCTCCCCTTCTTGCATAGCTCTGTCCTTAGCTGATTTTTGCTTTACAATTTAGATCCTATTAAATGGTTACTTGTTATCTATCACTTTTACATATATTTCGGTTCATGGATTTTCAAATGTTTGATTTGATCTGCAATGATGCGACATAAGTTATCGAAATGCACATATGAAGGAACTAAATTTACAGTAACTTCAGTATTTTGTTATTTACATGAAGATGCTGTAGATTGCCACAATAATAAGGTAGCATAATTTAAAAATTATCTTACTGAATGCTCTCTTCCCTTTGTTTCTCAAGATACTTTTTACATGTAAAATTTAAAGTTGTATGCTGGTATATCACCTGGTTTATTTTTATTAGATAACATTTTTCTTTTCCCAATTTCTGCGAGTGATTCATTTTGTCTTGTTCTACTGGTAGGGGAATTCTGTATTGCCTCGCAATATAATCCATACATGTTCATATATAAACTTCTAAAAAGTAATTGTAACAATACTCTTGTAGTGAGGATGCTCACTCAGTTTTAGCCCCCACCCCCACCCCCTTTACACTCCTCTACCAAAGCCATCTTAAATTCAGGCAAAATCCAGAGACACCAATTCCTGCCATAAAATCATGTATTTCCATTATGAGAACACAGACTAATATTTTTTTTTACTGTTTTATTATGTGCAGAAGTCAAAATCCGTGTTATCAAAAAATTGGTAGCTCAACTTTGATGTTTAGTTCAATGATGGAACGTTTTATTATATACAAATGTCTGTCTGATCGTCCCTTTATCTGTCCATCTGTTTCTTTCTGTGTTGATCACTAACTGGAGACCCCCTTTTGTCCTAGCGTCTTTAAGTTTTGATTGGTCTTTGAACCCACACCATGAGTGCCTGTTAACGCTGCAGGGTATTTGAGGGGCATTTGCCACAATCGATTTTTATAAACTGCATGGAATACAGTCAGACGTCGGTAAACAAGTCGGTTCCTGTGGTAAAAACCGTAGGGAACAGGTACTGTTGACCCGATGTCGTATTGGACATACTAGAACAACACATAGTTTTATCCTCAACAGTGATGATCGACCTGAATTTATTCCATGCAATTGTCCTTATACAATTCAACATGTTTTAATTGAATGTGTAGATGTTGCCGATATCAGGCGTGATTTTTATTCAGCTGATTGTCTTAAAGACCTATTTACAAATGTCGCTGCAGACAAAATCGTTCAATTTTTAAAAGCAATCAATCTATTTAGTAAGATTTAAATAGATTTAATTTATAGTTGTAATATTGTAACAGTTAAACTGTCATTACACCTATAATGTTTTTTTTTATTTTTTATATTTTACACTCTTGTTTTACTTGTATAAAGCTTTAATGGTTTTATATTGATATTTTATATTTATTATAATTGTTCAACTTACTGAACAGTTCTCTCCACAATATAGCTGAAATATTGCTGAAGTTGGCGTAAAACATCAAGCAATCAATCAATCATTAATGGTTCTATATTGATATTTTATATATTTATTATAATTGTTCAACTTACTTAACAGTTTTCGGCACAATATAGTTGAAATATTGCTGAAGTTGGTGTAAAACATCAATCACCCAATCAATCATTTGAACAATTAATTATCATTTATGTATCCCAGTCCTTACACACTCTCTCCACACAAAAAATTTCTTATTCGAACTAAATGTTACCATGTTTAAATATAAAACTATAAGATTCATCTGGTAAAAATTTTTATTCTATACTTTTATTTTCAGAGAGCTGACAATGGAAATCTGTT
>MJUU01029917.1:13061-33779 GCA_002080025.1 Modiolus philippinarum
TTTCTTCATTTATTCACTTTCGTTTTACAGGTTTTTATATATGTATTATATATATCAATGATGAGGGATGTTACTAAAAATATCTATTATTTCATTTCTTCTCTTCTGTGTATTCCTCCACTTTTGGAAACCAGTATTGATGATCCCTGGTGTAATCAAAGTACTGATAACACTGATGAACAGAGCATAATGAGTTGGCTATAAATGTTCCAAAAGGGGGGGGGGCATGTAAAAAAAATGTTTTCTTAATAATTCTTGGATAATGATTGGAAGGGTTAATTTCGGTGACTTCTGTGTTTGTATCCAATTGCAATCATCATTTGATGTGATTAAACTTTTCTGTTGATACCAGAATTTATTTCTACAAATTATTTTGTCAGAAGGACATTCATTGTTCTAAGTTGCTAAATGTTACTTCTTTACTTCTACCCGGGGGCATAAGTGTTTCACAAAACACATCTCGTATCTTAATATATTTGAATGATGAATAGTTGCATTTCAGAAATATCTTGATGTTTTTTCACATTAAAAAGTTATTAAGCCTACATCTTCAAGGCACTTGTACCTCCTACTTTGAAAAAGCATGAGAATCAAGCCTCTTCCGCGCTCCAGTTCAGAGACACTTGTTTATTTTGATTCAATATATGTATATTTTTTTCCTTTCCATATATGTAAAAAAAGTATCCATTTATTTTTCTCCAGTTTAGTTTCATTTCATAATTAAAGACAAATTTATAAGCATTTAAGGATAAAGTAAAAATATATTTATTTCCACTGCCCCTAATCTGTGACAAGTCTCAAAATAGATTGCATACTGAAATGGACATCTCTATTCATTGTCTGCCTATTGTGACATGTAAAATATTTAAACTGCTTGTCACATGTTTCATTGAAATTTACATAAATGGCACTTGTTTTTATTTTTGTTTACACAGGAAGGGCCATTTATTTTTACACATTTACTCCCTCTGTGAAAAACATATATTGATAAATAATTAAACATAGGCACTTAATGGGCATCTTTTTAATTACGGGCAAAAAAAATTCTGAAACTAATGCTCACAGTTCGTATAAATACACACAATAGTTTTATGAAGAGAAAAATGTGAGAAAAATAATTATTTTTTTCTGGGTGGCCTATAGAAATCAAACGGACTATAGTATACTGGTATATTAAATACATATTCAACAAAATTCAGACATTACAAACACAAAAATATCACAAAATAAGAGTGCTTGTAGTGTAACCCTTCAAAAACTGGAGTTTTTAGAATGTTCACAAGAATGGCAAGTATGATCTGCTCAGCATACATCTCATTTTGGAAAAGAAACATTGTAACAACGAAATCTGGTGACGACCATAAAGTTTGTGTAATGACAGTTGCAACAGCGATAAACATAACCTTGGTGTATAAGTTTTTGAGACAATCAGAAACCTAGGTCGGTTATCTCCCTGTTCTAGGTTAGTTTTGTATGGTTCAAGGTGATTCTCATTGATTCGCTCTTTTGACATAATCGCTGTATTAGCTACACACACAATAGCGAAGAGTTGTGAAATGGACACCATATGCCGGGGTTGTGGGAATAATACAGCTCAAAAGGGAAAAAAGTCGAATTCGTCACGCTCCATGAAAAGTATTGTTTTCAGATGTTTAGAGGTATAAGTATACAGGTGCAAGTCCAGGTATGTTTTATAGTGTATCACTGGTCTCTATAATTCCAGTACAAATGGGTATATTTTTGAAGTTATCATTAAGTGGCGATTATTAAATATATTTCGTTTTTGAAACAACAGGAGGTATTGCCGGTAAATATTTGAAAACTATATCACTATTCCTTATTAATGCCTGGGTGTAACATTTTGGGCTACATGGTATAAGCTGGTGATACGTGATTCTTTCTTTCAACTTTCTACGGCCGTTCAATAGCATTTGCTGTAGAGATCCTACCAGAAACTACCAGGAATTGAGGAGAGGCTTAATTCAACGGTTTAATCCACCATTTCTTTTTGAAATGACTATACTGGACCATTGCAGTCGACCATTTTTCGAGTGATTTCCAACTGATTTGTCCTTTTTTCAAGGACTGAAGCTCTTGACTACTCTGTTTGGTAATTTTATCATTACTCCATTCTACATACTATCTGCTTTCGTAGTCACGTATGATTGGCTTGAAACATGTACCATATATATCCTCACATTACTTTATTATGCATTTATTATTATCATTATTGATAAATTTTTTGGACTCAATCAGTATACTTTGCAATATAAAAAGATATAAGCGTTTAGAATCAATATAATATGTGATATTGTTTCAAACAATGTTTAATAAACATGTTAGATATTAAACATTTTTAATCACACAAGGAAATTAAATACCATAAGATGAAATAAAGTTTCAATATTTCAAACACACACAGAAAATTTAAATGTTTCAGATAAAGAATATCTGTATTAAACTGTTTGTACGTGAAATTGAAATATTTCTATTTTACTTTTTTTTATTATATTTTATTATAATTTTTTTTTATTTCTGTTTTTTTTTCTCGCAATAAGAGCTTGTTTTTCTAATGCACATGCTTATTTAAGTAATAACTAACATTCTTGTAGTATTGACGACCCTCGAATGGGGTTATTAATATTCTAATTAATGCACTCATGTTTGTGACGCTAATTTTGATTGGATGGCGTCAGAATTTTGAGGGGGTAAAATCCACGATTTACCGTCCGAACCAATAGCAACGTAATGGAGCAGACGCATACCTAACTTCCTGTGATGTAAAAATTGATTTTAAATGCTTTTTCTTGCGTATTTGCATTGGAATTGAGATAACCAAAATGTGTTTACTGTCGCAAACATTCGTTCGTTTTCAGACTCCGCTAACGAGTCGCCCAAAAACTCAGTTTTCGACAGTAAAATCTACGATTTACCCCCTCAGATCCTAAAATACAGTATGGTTGTCTCTTAATTTTAGATTTAAAAAAGTTAAAAGGAATAACTTATAATTAATGTTAATTGGTATTTTACTTAAAATATAAAAAGATATTTTTTTTCAAAATTGAAACCAATCTGTAGTTATAGGAGGTATTTATTGATTGCATTTATAATAACTGTGATCTGCCGTGATACCTGCAATAAGTTAGTGTGTTTACTTTGTTGAGTTAAGCAGATTATGTCTGAGCTTCTTCATTATTCATTGTTTTTTTTTGTACTGTATTTTGGATCTCAAATTATCAAAAAAAAAAGTTTTCCAAAACTCTTTTGAACACAGCTTTAGATATAAACATGATATTGTGGTTACAAGATTCCTTGAACAGTTCGAATATGGCAGAATCAGGGGTAGTGTACTAATTTGCATAGCGGCTATCTTGTAACTCTTGCTTGTTGGCCATGTTTAGTTGGAATGTAGGGGGGGGATAAAATTGAAATTTTGCAAAATTAACTTATAAAACTCTTCAGAACATATTTGTCAGCATCTAGCAAGATTCTGTACATTGATTACATCGATTTTATACATAAATACTTATCTGTTATAATGAAAATTTCCGGACCATTAAGTTTGATATTTAAAGTCTGGACTTGCCATTTTCACTGTAGAATCCATTGTAAAACTGCCGAGTAAGCTATCTTTGACAGAAAAATACACATCAAAGAAAAATTTGTAGCAAATTTGTCCGCGTATGATGGTGATGTATAACTCGCATAGTTTCATAAACAGTTGTCCCTTTTAAAGTTACTCTTGAAAATTTGTGGCCAAATTAAATTGAAAATGTGTAATTAAAGCTTTCCAGCGACGGGAAATCCTTTTACAGACTGATTTTAATCAAAATTTCTATATTCTAAAATTTTTCCCACAACAATTTTTTTTCAACACGGAAGATAACGTTAATACAAAACTTTTAGAAAAAAAAACACTGGGGTAGTATGAAAATGATTCGTAAAACTGAAATGTACTTTCGAAGTTAAACTTTAATAAAGAGAAGTAATTCATCCAAAAGGAGCGTGGTCACGTGATTCCATCTAATGAATAAATGCCCCCGATTCTTCCTTATAGAGTTAATGAGCTTTGTGTATACTTGTTTGCCTTGGTATATAAACGTGTGTGTGTGTGTGTGTGTGTGTGTTAAACCAACTGGAACCATTTCCCTGTATACTCTTGTTCCTTCGGTTGTTTTTAATTCAGATGAACAGAATAAATTTCAAGAGATCTGTCAGGACTATATGGTTTCATTACTGCTATGTGGTGACTAGAATGGTGTTAAATAATACCGTATTGACATTTCAAATTTCAGAATAATAGAAATCTGT
Source organism: Modiolus philippinarum (assembly GCA_002080025.1). Lineage (NCBI taxonomy): Eukaryota > Metazoa > Mollusca > Bivalvia > Mytilida > Modiolidae > Modiolus > Modiolus philippinarum. Next base: position 17,373 of record MJUU01029917.1, read on the forward strand.
GTGAAAAATGAAGAATCAAGTCGTGTGCCACTAGCGCAGCAGGACATGCTCCTGGTGTCACATCCGGTTTTCATTGGAGTTCACACTATGAGTACCTTCATTTTAAAAGTACATGTATTGCTGTTAAAAATAAGTAACTAATAACTATTTTTTTTTCTATAACATATTTACGAGTAGACAATAAAAGGAAGCATTTACAAATGGAATGTAATCAAACTTAATTATAATTTACACCAAAAGATAGATTTGTTTTGTTTTGAAAAAGAGAAACAAGATCAACAGAGACTGAGTGTGAAGTATTAATCTAAATGACAATGAATATAAAAGATAATTTAGTATGCAATTTTTGTAAAATAGAAAAGATTACGAGCATTATTTCATTACCTGTAAAGGACACCTGACCCCAAAAATAATTGAGAATTCAAAATGCCTTTTATAAATATATTACAGTTGAATATATACCCTTTCTTTGGTATATATATTGGACCACCTTTCCAGGCATTTTTCGGAGATAAATGGGTTCAAATCTATTCGGAATACAATTCTCGGTTTTTACCATTGATCATTAGAGAAAAAGATTACACCACTTTATCCCGATTATTACCATATTTTATCCACTCTCGATAGTTAAATTTAAAAATTTTAAAATGCTCGGCAAGCCACGCAATTAAAATTTTAAAATATTTAACTATCTCTAGTAGATAAAATATGGTAATATTAGAACGGGATCTTTTGGTGTAATCTATATAACAGAATAAGACTTTGAAAAATAATAATTCCTTTTTTTCATATACTACAAGATAATTGGACTTAGTTTATTTCTCACTGTTGGTTAACCCTGAGGTTAAAGTTTTTTTCAAACTTAATTTACTTTGTCAAATCACTATGGATATTGATTTTGTTCAGGAGCTTCTTTATGCTTAATATATACCACCCAGCATTGAATACTGGTATTCTGACATAAAATTGGACTTAGTTTTTTTGAAAAGTAACTTTTTCCGAGGAACCGTACGAATTTTTGGTACCAATATTGACTTTCTTATAGACAGCCTACTGGTTGACTAAACCTAATACATTTTTCTACGTCCTGTCGACATATTTTTAAATTTTAAATTGGCATTTGCACAACTCCCATTTTTCCGATTGCATATGATGTTTTGCACTAAATCCAGTGGACGTGTTGTAATTGTTGTCAAAAGACAGGAAAACTTGGGTTCTTTATCAGTTGTTTTCGAGTTTTGAACTAGCAGACAGAAACTGCGAGTACTCTTTCGAGGTCGGTACTTCTTGTTGTATATTGTTTTTATTGTTATTGAAATTGTTTTTAGTATTGATCTCAAGAGTTAAATCCATTTCAACTGATTTTTACAGTTTGTTTTATTGTTGTTTTGTCACACCACTGTCCCAGATTAGGGGGATGGTTGACCCCTCACCAACCGCTTTAACCCTGCCACATACTTTATGTGCCTGTCCCAAGTCAGGAACCTGTAGTCCAGTGGATGTCTGTGTTTGCTTGTTTATTGTTATTTGTTTTGAGTTGTCTCAATAGATTCGGTCGATGGTTATATTTTAATGAATGTTTATGTTGACACATTTTGTATTTTTCGGGGCCTTTTACAGCTTGCTTTGCGGTATGGATCCCGGTCCATTGTTGAAGGCCGTTACGTGACCTGTAGAAGTTAAAATTTTGTCTGTTTTTGGTGTATTGCTGTCTCATTGACAATCATACCAAATCTCCGTTTTTATTAGCTCACCTGGATCAAAGGCCCATGTGAGCTATTACCATCACTTGGCGTCCGTCGTCCGTCCGTCCGTCCGTCGTTAAACTTTTCACATTTCAATCTTCTCCTTAGAAACTACTGAATGGATTTGGACCAAACTTTGGAGGAACGGTCCTTGGGTGGTCCCCTTTCAAAAATTTGTCCAGTGTTCCAGAGCTCCGAACAAAATAGCCACCAGGGCTAAAAATAGAAAAAGGGTGATTTTTTAAAGTTCTTCTTCTTACAATCTACCAGGCCAATTTCAACCAAACTTTGCTATAATGATCCTTGGATGGTGCCCTTCCAAAAATATGTCTGATAAGCTTGACCTACATTCAATATGGCCGCCGTGCTAAAAATAGAAAAAAAGGGGTAAGAATTTCGAAAATCTTCTCCTCTGAAACCATTGTTCTAATTTTAATCAAACTTTGCTGAAATGATGCTTTGATAGTCTACTTTCAAAATTAAGTTCGACAGTTCCGACTCCTGACCAAGATGGTCGCCATAGAGGAACTTATTTTAACATTGAACCCAATGGGAAATTCACTAATATATTTTTTTTTTTATTTTGGTCTTTAACACCAAAATTTAGTGGAATGGTCACTAAATGGGGTTCTTTCAGAAATGTGTCCGATGACCCAACCGGCCAGCCAAGATGGCCACCACAGTCGATCTTAGTTTAACATGGAACCCTACACATGACTCCACCTTCCAATCAAAATTGCTTTCTCAAGGTAACTTAATTTAACAAAGGCTGGTATGGGAAATTCATTAAAAAAATTTGTGTAAATTTTTTGGTGTATTAGATTATAGTCGAATATAATGGTTTTGATATTTTTGCAACGGTTTGCCAGGTGAGCGATTACAGGCTCCTGAGAGCCTCTGGTATAGTTTATCGAAAAATATCTGAATTAAGAAACTGCTAACAGAAATCTATTCAGCCAATCGAATCAGTGTATTTTCTGATAAACAAATCATGTAAGAATTATTGTTACATATCAAGTAAGGGAGAACCAATTGATTTTCAGGAAAATCTGTTCACACTCAAGGTCATAGTCGCAAAAAATGCGAAGAAAATTTCGTAAAAATATGGTTTCAGGACAATAACTTTAAAAGTTTACATTCGATTTAAATGAAACTTGGGGTATTGTTACATATTCCTATTGATTTTCGGGAAAATTCGTTCAAGGAAAGTTCACAGATGCTTAAAATACTTACTACAGACTACAGTTACATCCTCAGCCTCCTATACAACAATCACAGACAGACAGACAGACTACACTAACATCATCAGCCTCCTATACAACCATACCATACAGACAGACTACAGTTACACCTTCAGCCTACTGTACAACCATCACAGACAGACACTTTACAGTTAAGCCTTCAGCCCTCTGTACAGCCATCACAGATAGACAGACTACAGTTACACCCTCAGCCTCCTGTACAACCATGACAGACAAACAGACAAACTACAGTCACACACTCAATCTTTTGTACAGCCATCACAGACAGACAGACTGTAGTTACACCCTCAGGCTCCTGTACAACCATCACAGACAGACAACTGTTACATCTTCAGCCTCCTGTACAACCATCACAGACAGACAGATTACAGTTACATCCTAAGCCTCCTGTACAACCATCGCAGACAGACAGATTACAGTTACATCCTAAGCCTCCTGTACAGCTATCACATACAGACAGAATAAAGTTACACCCTCAGCCTCCTGTACAACCATCACAGACAGATAGACTACAGTTACACCTTAAGCCTCCCGTACAACCATCACATACAAGACAGATTACAGTTACATCCTCAGTCTTCTCTACAGACATCTTAGACAGATAAACTACAGTTATATCATCAGCCTCCTGTACAACCATCACAGACAGATAGACTACAGTTATATAATCAGCCTCCTGTACAACCATCACAGACAGACAGACAACGGGTACACCCTCAGCCTCCTGTACAACCGTCACAGACAGACAGACTACAGATACATCTTCAGCCTCCTGTACAACCATCACAGACAGGCAGACTACAGTTACATCCTCAGCCTCCTGTACAACAAATCACAGACAGACAGACTACAGTTACAACCTCAGCCTCCTGTACAGCCATCACAGACAGACAGACTACAGTTAAATCAACGCCTCCGGTACAACCATCACAGACAGATAGACCACAGTTACATCCTCGGCCTCCTGTACAACCATCACAGACAGGCAAACTACAGTTACATCCTCAGCCGCCTGAACAACCATCACAGACAGACAGATTACAGTTACATCCCCATCCTCCTGAACAACCATCACAGACAAACAGACTACAGGTACAACCTCAGCCTCCTGTACAACAATCATAGACAGACAGATTACAGTTAAACCTTCAGCCTGCTGTACAACAATCACCATCACAGACAGACGGTCTATAGTTACCTCCTCAGCCTCCTGAACAACCATCACAGGCAGACAGACTACATTTACATCCTAAACCTCCCGTACAGCCATCACAGACACAAAGACTACAGTTACACCCTCAGTCTCCTGTACAGCCATCACAGACAGACACAATACAGTTACAACATCAGCCTCCGGAACAACCATTGCAGACAGACAGACTACAGTTACACCCTCAGCCTCCTGTACAGCCATCACACACAGACTACAGTTACAACATCAGCCTCATAAACAACCATTACACACAGACAGACTACAGTTACATCATCAGCCTCCTGAACAACCATCACAGACAGTTAGACTACAGTTACATCCCAAGCCTCCTGTACAGCAATCACAGACAAATAGACTACAGTTACAACCTCAGGCTCCTGAACAACCATCACAGACAGACAGCCTACAGTTACACCCTAAGCCTCCTGAACAACCATCACATGCAGACAGACTGCAGTTACTACCTCAGCCTCCTGTACAGCCATCACAGACAGAAAGACTACAGTTACATCCTCAGCCTCCTGAACAACCATCACAGACAGACAGACAGACTACAGTTGCATCCTCAACCTCCTTAACAGTCATCACAGACAGACAGACTACAGTTACATCCTAAGCCTCTTGAACAGCCACCACAGACAGACAAACTACAGTTACATCCTCAGCCTCCTTAACAGTCATCACAGACAGACAGACTACAATTACATCCACAGCCTCCTGAACAACCATCACAGACAGACAGACTACAGTTACATCCTCAGCCTCCTGTACAGCCATCACAGAGAGACTACAGTTACAACCTCAGCCTCCTGAACATCCATCACAGACAGACTACAGTTACACGTCAGCCTCCTGAACAATCATCACAGACAGACAGATTACAGTTACATCCTCAGCCTCCTTAACAGTCATCACAGACACACAGACTACAGTTACATCCTAAGCCTCCTGAACAACCATCACAGACAGACAGATTACAGTTACATCCTCAGCCTCCTTAGCAGTCATCACAGACAGACAGACTACAATTACATCCTCAGCCTCCTGAACAACCATCACAGACAGACAGCCTACAATTACACCCACAGCCTCTAGTACAACCATTACAGGCAGACTACAGTTACATCCTCAGCCTCCTGAACAACCATCACAGACAGACAGTCTACAGTTGTATTCTCAGCCTCCTGAACAACCATCACAGACAGACAGATTACAATTACATCCTCAGCCTCCTGTACAACCATCACAGACAGATAGACTTCAGTTACATGATCATATTCCTGAACAACTATCAAAGACAGACAGACTACAGTTACATCCTCAGCCTCCTGAACAACCATCACAGACAGACAGGCTACAGTTACAACCTCAGCCTCCTGCACAACCATCACAGGCAGACAGACTACAGTTACAACCTCAACCTCCTGTACAGCAATCACAGACAGACAGACTACAGTTACATCATCAGCCTCCTGTACAGCCATCACAGACAGATAGTCCACAGTTACATCCTCAGCCTCCTGTACAACCATCTCAGACAGACAGACTACCGTATATCGGGTTATTTTCGCGTCGGGTTTGTTCGCGATTTGGGTTTGAAACAGGCCAGTGAAAAATTCGCTAAGTTTATAATTCGCGTTTTTATACTGAATCTAATGCATCTGAATGGACAGTGAAACTTACGCGGAGGCTTAAATTCGCGTATGGTTGCCTACCGCGAACATAGCGAAAATTAGATACACGCGAAAAAATCCCGATATACGGTATATATATACAGTTACATCCTCAGCCACCTGTACAACCATCACATACAAGACAGATTTCAGTTGCATCCTCAGTCTTCTCTACAGCCGTCTTGAACAGATAGACTACAGTTACATCATCAGCTTCCTGTACCACCATCACAGACAGATAGACTACAGTTACATCATCAGCCTCCTGTACAACCATCGCAGACAGACAGATTACAGTTACACCCTCAGCCTCTTGTGCAACCATCACAGGCAGACAGACTACAGTAACATCCTCAACCGCCTGAACAACCATCACAGACAGGCAGAGTACAGTTACATCCTCAGCCTCCTGCACAACCATCACAGGCAGACAGACTACAGTTACAACCTCAACCTCCTGTACAGCAATCACAGACAGACANGTACAACCATCACAGACAGATAGTCCACAGTTACATCCTCAGCCTCCTGTACAACCATCACAGACAGACAGACTACAGTTACATCCTCAGCCGCCTGAACAACCATCACAGTCTGACAGATTACAGTTACATCCTCAGCCTGTTGTACAACAATCACAGGCAGACAGCCTACAGTTACATCCTCAGCCTCTTGTATAACCATCACAGACAGACGGACTATAGTTACCTCCTCGGCCTCCTGAACAACCATCACAGGCAGACAGACTACATTTACATCCTAAACCTCCTGTACAGCCATCACAGACACACAGACTACAGTTACACCCTCAGTCTCCTGTACAGCCATCACAGACAGACACAATACAGTTACATCCTCATGCTCCTGAACAACCACCACAGACAGAGAGACTACAGTTACACCCTCAGCCTCCTGTACAGCCATCACACACAGACTACAGTTACAACATCAGCCTCCTGAACAACCATCACAGACAGACAGACTACAGTTACATCCTAAACCTCCTGTACAGCCATCACAGACAGACTAGAGTTACAACCTCAGCCTCCTGAACAACCATCACAGACAGATAGCCTTCCTTTACATTATCAGCCTTCTGAACAATCATCAGAGACAGTTAGACTACAGTTACATCCTAAGCCTCCTGTACAGCAATCACAGACAGACAGCCTACAGTTACACCCTCAGCCTCATGAACAACCATCACAGGCAGACAGACTACAGTAACTACCTCAGCCTCCTGTACAACCCTCACAGACAGACAGACTACAGTTACATCCTCAGTCCCAAGTACAGCTGTCACAGACAGACAGACTACAGTTACATCCTCAGCCTCCTGTACAACCATCACAGACAGACAGATTACAGTTACACCCTCAGCCTCCTGTACAACCATTACAGACAGACACCTTGCAGTTACACCCTCTCAGCCTCCTTTACAGTCATCACAGACAGACAGACAGACTACTATTACATCTTCAGTCTTCTGTACAGCAATCTTACACAGATAGACTACAGTTACATCATCAGCCTCCTGTACAACCATCACAGACAGATAGACCACAGTTACATTATCAGCCGCCTGTACAACCATCAAAGACAGACAGAATACAGTTACAGCCTCAGCCTCCTGTGCAACCATCACAGGCAGACAGACTACAGTAACATCCTCAACCGCCTGAACAACCATCACAGACAGGCAGAGTACAGTTACATCCTCAGCCTCCTGTACAACCATCACAGGCAGACAGGCTACAGTTACAACCTCAACCTCCTGTACAGCCATCACAGACAGACAGACTACAGTTACATCATCAGCCTCCTGTACAACCATCACAAACAGATAGTCAACAGTTACATCCTCAGCCTCCTGTACAACTATCACAGATAGACAGACTACAGTTACATCTTCAGCCGCCTGAACAACCATCTCAGACAAATAGACTACAGCTACAATCTCAGCCTCCTGTACAACCATCACAAACAGACAGATTACAGTTAAAACTTCAGCCTGTTGTACAACAATCACAGGCAGACAGACTACAGTTACATCCTCAGCCTCCTGTATAACCATCACAGGCAGACAGACTACATTTACATCCTAAACCTCCTGTACAGCTATCACAGACACACAGACTACAGTTACACCCTCAGTCTCCTGTACAGCCATCACAGACAGACACAATACAGTTACAACATCAGCCTCCTGAACAACCACAACAGATAGACAGACCACAGTTACACCCTCAGCCTCCTGTACAGCCATCACACACAGACTACAGTTACAACATCAGCCTCCTGAACAACCATCACAGACAGACAGACTACAGTTACATCTTAAATCCCCTGTACAGCCATCACAGACAGACTACAGTTACATCCTAAATCTCCTGTACAGCCATCACAGACAGACTACAGTTTCAACCTCAGCCTTCTGAACAACCATCACATACAGATGAGATAGCCTTCGGTTACATCATCAGCCTCCTGAACAACCATCACAGACAGTTAGACTACAGTTACATCCTAAGCCTCCTGTACAGCAATCACAGACAGACAACCTACAGTTACACCCTCAGCCTCCTGGACAACCATCACAGGCAAACAGACTACAGTTACTACCTCAGCCTCCTGTACAACCATCACAGACAGACAGATTACAGTTACACCCTCAGCCTCCTGTACAACCATCACAGACAGACAGCTTGCAGTTGCACGCTCTCAGCCTCCTTTACAGTCATCACAGACAGACAGACTACTATTACATCTTCAGTCTTCTGTACAGCAATCTTACACAGATAGACTACAGTTACAACATCAGCATCCTGTGCAGCCATCACAGACAGACTACAGTTACATCCTCAGCCTCCTGTATTGCCATCGCAGACAGACAGCCTGCAGTTACACCCTCAGCCTCCTTTACAGTCATCACAGACAGACAGACTACAGTTACATCCTCAGCCTCCTGTACAGCCATCACAGACAGACAGACAACAGTTACATTCTCAGCCTCCTGAGCAACCATCACAGGCAGACAGACAACAGTTACATCCTCAGCCTCCTTAACAACCATCACAGACAGACAAGACAGATTACAGTTACATCCTCAGCCTCCTGTACAACCATCACGGATAGATAGACTTCAGTTACATCATCAGCCTCCTGAACAACCATCACAAACAGACAGACTACAGTTACATCCTCAGCCTCCTGAACAACCATCACAGGCAGACAGACCACAGTTACATTCCCAGCCTCCTGTACAACCATCACAGGCAGACAGACTACAGTTACATCCTCAGCCTCCTGTACAACCATCACAGAAAGACAGACTACAGTTACATCCCCAGTCTCCTGTACAACCATTATACACAGACAGATTATAGTTACACCCTCAGCCACCTGCACAACCATCACACAGACAGCTTGCAGTTACACCCTCTGCCTCCTTTACAGTCATAACAGACAGACAGATTACAGTTACATCCTCAGTCTTCTGTACAGCAATCTTAGACAGATAGACTACAGTTACAACCTCAGCATCCTGTACAGCGATCACAGACAGACTACAGTTACATCCTCAGCCTCCTGTATAGCATCACAGACAGACAGCCTGCAGTTACACCCTCGGCCTCCTTTACAGACATCACAGACAGGCATACTACAGTAACATCCCAAGCCCCTTGTACAGCCATCACAGACAGACAGACTACAGTTCCACCCTCAACCTCCTGTACAGCCATCATATACAGTTATAAGAGAAATAAAGAAATACCAATTGGAAATTTAAGACAAATAAAGATAAACCAGTGGGATATATAAAACAGTAACATATTTAGGCCTCCTGTACAACCATTACAGACAGAAAGACTACAGTTAAACCTTCAGCCTACTGTACAGCCATCACACACGTCAGCCATTAGTTACACCCTCAGCCTCCCGTACAGCCATCACAGACAGTCAGCCATTAGTCACACCATCTGTCTTTTGTACTAATGAGGTTGCAACTGTTGCCGGACTGTCTGTTGAATCATCAGCCTCCTGTACATCCATCACAGACAGACAGACTACTGTTACACCCCCAGCTTCTTGTATAGCCATCACATACAGGACAGACAGACTACAGTTACACCCTCAGCCTCCTGTACAACCATCACAGACGGACAAACTACTGTTACACCCTCAGCTTCTTGTACAGCCATCACAGACAGACAGATTACATATACACTCTCAGTCTCCTGTATAACCATGTTAGACAAACAGACTACAGTTACACCCTCAGTCTCCTGTACAACCATGTTAGACAGACAGACCACAGTTACACTCTCAGCCTCCTGTACAGCCATCACAGACAGTTATAAGAGAAATAAAGAAATGCCAATGGGATATTCAAGAGAAATAAAGAAATACCAATGGGATATATAAAACAGTAACATATTTAGGTCTCCTGTACACCCATTAAAGATAGAAAGACTACAGGTACACCCTCGGCATCCTGTACAGCCACAACAGACAGGCAGACTACAGTTACATCCTCAGCCTCCTGTACAACCATTACAGACAGACAGACTACAGTTAAACCTTCAGCCTACTGTACAGCCATCACAGACAGTCAGCCATTAGTTACACCCTCAGTCTCCTGTACAGCCATCACAGACAGTCAGCCATTAGTTACACCCTCAGTCTCCTGTACAGCCGTCACAGACAGTCAGCCATTAGTTACACCCTCAGTCTTTTGTACAACTAAGGTTGCAACTGTTGCCGGACTGCCTGTTGAATCAACAGCCTCCTGTTCAACCGTCACAGACAGACAGAATACTGTTACACCCTCAGCTTCCTGTTCAACCATGTTAGACAGACAGACTACAGGTACATCCTAAGCCTCCTGTACAACCATTACAGACAGAAGTCCAACAGTTACATACTCTGTCTTCTTTAAAACCATCATAGACAGTCGGCCAATAGTTAAACCTTCAGCCTCCTGTACAACCATCAAAGACAGACAGACTACAGTTACATCCTCAGCCTTCTGTACAACCGTCACAGATAGACAGACTACAGTAAAAGCTTCAGTCTCCTGTACAATCACCACAGATAGACAGACTACAGTTCAAACATCAGCCTCCTGTACAACCATTTGCAGACAGACAACAGTTTGTGTTAAAACTAGAGGCTCCTAGGAGCCTGTAATCGCTCACTTTGAGAACTGTTGTCAACAACAAAACCAATTGAGCAAGTAGTTCCTGACCAACAATATTTTTAATGAATTTCTCATAGGGTCCTATATTAAACTAAGTTTGGCAGTGGTGGCTATCTTGGTTGGCAGGTGGGGGTCATCGGATATAATTTTGAAAGAAAGCATCCTTGTGAACATTTAACCAAAGTTTGGTTCCAATTGAGCAAGTAGTTCCAGACATAAAAATCTGTCAGTGAATTTCTCATAGGGTTCTATGTTAAACAAGATCGGCTGTGGCTGCCATCTTGGTAGGCAGGTGGGTCATCGGATACAATTCTGAAAGAAATCATCCTAGTGAACAATCCACTAAAGATTGTTTCTACATGAGCAAGTTGTTCCAGAAGAGAAAATTTGTCAATGGATTTCCCATAGGGTTCTATGTTAAACTATAAGATCGGCTGTGGCTGCCATCTTTGTTTGGGTCATCAGACACAATTCTAAAAGAGACCCTTCTAGTGGCATTTTCACTACATTTTGGTAATAAAGGAGCGAGTACTTCAAGACCAAAAAACTTTTAATGAACTTCACATACGGTTCTATGTGAAAATAAGTTCCGCTGTGGCAGCCATCTTGGTAAGAGGTCGGAACTGTCAGACACAATTTTGGCAATACACCATCAAAGCATCATTTCAGCTTAGTCTGGTTAAAATTTAAAGAACAGTTTCAGTCGAGATGATTTTTGAAATTCATCCCCCTTTTTTCTATTTTTAGTCTGGCGGCCATATTGGTCGAAGGTCCGTGTCATCGAACACAATTTTGGAAAGGAACCACCCAAGGATCATTTTAATAAATTTTGGCTTGGAATGGTTTGTTGTTTCAGAGAAAAAGATTTTTTTAAATTTCATCCTCCCTTTTTTCTATTTTTAGCCTTGTTGCCATCTTGGCTTGAGGGTGGGGTCATCGGACACAATTTTGGAAGAGGACCATCCAAGAAACATACCAATTAACAAAGTTTCGTCAAAATTGGCTGAGCGATTTCAGAGGAGAAGATTTTTTTGTAATTGTGGTCGGACGGACGACGGACAGGCTACGGATGCCAGGTGATGGCTCGTGATGGCAAAAAGCTCACATGGCATTTTAGGTCAGGTTTTTTTCTCTAAAAAATCACTAAAGAAGTGTCTACCTCAAAAGAGTACTCGATCGCATTTTCCGTGTCCTACAGTTAAAGCAACTTATATCCAAATCATCTTGGACTGACATCAATGAATATAAACTTCTTATTGGATTTGATGTAAAAGTATCATTTCAAGTACAAGAAAACCAAGGAGGTCCCATATATAAGTTAATTAGTAGGCTCTTATTAACCTGAAACGTATTGTATATGGGCCTTTACCATTTGCTAAAAATGAGATTGTGCTAATAAAGTATTTGTATTTTGTATTTGTATATGAAATAATTAACAAATGGATTTGAGGATTTTATTGAGGAAATTTTGCAACCTCAGTTTTCGTTAACTTTTGCTTACAAAAGTCTTAAAATTTAACTCTGAAGTCCTATATATACCAAAAACACTTGCATTTAAAAGCAATTTAAAATAAAAACCACAAATTTTTCTGCAAAGAACAATAAAATTCATTTGTGGTTGTAAAACTATGAACAGGAGATAACGCCGGAATAATCAAACCAGTAGTTCATTGAAACGCACAAAAATATATAATATTCATTGTTTCCTTTTGAAATTTTTAAAAGTTTTTCATATATTCTCCTAGAAATAACTTTGGAGCTGCGCCAAGAGGATTCAAGAGCGCATGATACGCCCGTCTGCTCATATACCTACAATAAAAAAGCTATTTAGAGTGCATTAATATCTCGTACTGACAAATTTTGAGGTTTTAATTTACACTTGCAGCAAATGCTCCACCCCAAACCCACCCAATGTATAAATGGAAAAAAAATCAGAAAAGTGAAAACAGAATTTTATGAAAATAAAAAGTCTGACACCAGAAGCTCATGAAAATCAAAAAGGAGCTTATGTTTATTAAGATTTTCCAGTTAGGGTGTGAAAACTGATAAAAAAAAAAACATTTTTAACCAATAAAATGCTAAAAATCAGAAATATGAAATCAGAATTTAATGAAAATCGAAAGGGAGCTTATGTCTATGATAGCAATGACTCTCCTTAGATTTAAAGAAAACTAGTAAAGCTGTTTTCCAACTAGAGTGCGAAAACCGAACCCCCCCCCTTTTTCAGTATTAAAAATCCCCTACTGACTCCAAAACCATATGGCTGAAATGGATGAAAAATTAAAGGGAACATACGTCCACTGTCATCAACAATTCCCCAAAGTTTCATGAAAATTCATCAAAGCGTTACGAAGTGTTGACGACGTCTAAAAATTTAATTCTACTATGTATCGTTTTATTATGGCACATTTGCTATGTTTGTTGGTGTTCTTTGGTATTTTATTTTGGTATTTTGATTCCATCTTAATCGGTATTCAGCTGTGCTGCTACCTGCTGGCTCAAGGCAAGCGCACAGAATGGTCGTACGCCGGTTTTTCTCAAAAACGAACGTAAAGGCGTACGCCTATGGCGTAAAAAATGGCTGAAAATCATGTAATTGGGTTGTCATCAATAATTGCTACCGAGCTAGTGGATGATGTGTCCACAAGGGTCCAGGCCCCGGGATCCACTAACTGAGCTCCCGGCTCCACATACATGGGCTCCAGGCTCACAGAGAATTGTGGAGCCCGCGTTATTACCCCACTAAAGAAATAAAAAAATATTTTCCATTGCCAGTGATCTTTCCTTGTTTTTTAGCCTTTATATGTGTGAATAATTTTTGTTGATTTATTTGTAATCACTCGTATTCCCAACACGTTAAATGATCGAATGATGCACACCCGGGATGCACAGTCCAACATACGAAATAGTCGGATTCTGAAAGGTTATTGTGTTAGTGGTCGTGCTAACTCTTTCAATCTTAGAAAAATAAACGATATATACTTTTTAATCATCTCGTGCTATATTGCTGCAGTCAAGGAAGTGGCAAAACTTTTAATGTAATGAAGTCAAGATTAACACCCCAAGCTTACACAATGTGTTAGATTCGTCGATGTGAAATGTTTACATTGTAGATATATCAGACGTGAAAACCTGACAAATGTATACAATGTTGTCTTTGCACGACGGCGAGTCAATGAAAGGTTGAGAGCGTGGGTGTAAATCTTGATGTCGGAAAATTGAAAGTTTTGCCACTTCCATTGTACGTAAATGAAACCAAAAATTGCCAAATTCATGAATGAATTTAAGCTTCTAACAACTTGTCGGAGGGTACATGTATGTATGAATGCCCTTTATCGTAATCCGTCAAACGCTCTTTTCAGCTATTGTTAACGTTAAATGGATCAAAATTTTTCCGTTAATCGTCAAAAATATATTGGCGTGATTCGAGAAATTACTTGAATTTTGTACCGTTATTTGGAATAAAAAAATTATCGTCATTCGTCAAAACAAATTTTTGTAGAAATGTCTCTCAAATTTATCGTGAAGTCATAAATTTTACCGTTAAGCATGGTCACTCCTCAGGTTTTTGAAAATGTCTCTGACTTTTTGAATTCTCATATTTTATCCATCATGATGCATAAGAAAATTTTGCACACTGACCCCCAATTTTCTTTTCAAAATATGTTTGTATACCTCTTGAATTAACTTCAGACAAAATTTGATGAAATTCTTGATATATCTTCATAGTATTTCAAAGGACGATTGCCTTAATGCAAAGTAAATGAACAATCTAGAGGAGTTCGGTTTCCTGCCAAAATTTCAGGCACTTTAATCTCAAAAACGGCCACACTGACCTATCAATTTTTTTTTTGCTTAAATGATGTATGATCGATGTTCTAATGAATTAATATACTGATTTCAAATCTTTGACATTCTGAACTTGAGGAGTGACCATCCTTAACGTCATTTTGCCTAATCCGTCATCAGGATACCCCCATTCCTACCCTCTTGTCGGCCATCTTGATTCGGCGTGCGCCTCCCAAATCAAAACGGCGTGATACGGTGTGCGCCGGCCGTACGCCTAATCACAAACGAATTGAATCGGCGTACGCCGCTCGTATCGGGCGTACGCCGGCGTAGAGAAACGAACTCCCCCAAGAATATGGCGAAGTTGCTACAAAGGTTTATTGAAAAGGATTTCTTAAGAGATTTAAAAAGTAATTTATGGTGGACAGCATTCGTTTCTCTAGATGTAAATGGCTGTAATGCTCATCAATTTCGCACTTTCTCTGCAGACACATGGATAGACTTTCCAAATAACAAAGACCCCAAAGTTGTCGGAAAGTCTCTCTGTGAATTGTTCCGAGGAGCATTTATCGATGTACTTGTAGAAACACAAAAAAATATTGGAGCCAGCAATATCAAACAACAAGCAATAGAACTTCTTGAAAACTTTTTGAAGAATTGCGATGAAGGTAATTTTATCAGGTAGGGGAAACCCCAATTGGGGTACTATACCTCAATTGAGGTATAATATCCCAATTGGTTATACAGGTTGGGGGAAACCCCAATTGGGCTATTATATCCCAATTAGGCTATTATATCATATACTTCTGTTGTCAAAAGGTTGCTGCGAATTTTCTGCAGATCGATTAATGATAAAAAGAATTAGTCACTTTGATTTAGCGATAACTTTAGCTTTAATGAGTTAATACCCGTTCTGTGCTGCTTCTTTCGAAGAAATATCTATCTAGAGTCAAATTTAGCAAACCGTGATAGTATAAGAAAGAAAGTTTTTTATTAGTAAACAAATGAAGTAATGGAGAAAAAGTCATATGAATTTGATTTTTTATTTCTTCTAGCATGTCTAGAGTTTCCTCTTTTTGTCCATGTCTTAGAAAATACAATGAATGTGCAAAATATAGGTTATAGCAATGGTGTTTGAAACCTCAATATCGTTACATATTTTACAAACTAAATTTCAAATTTATTCTTAAAATATTTCACAGACTTCTCATTTCTCATCCCTTACAGACCAATATTTTTGTAGCGAATACTGTGCGAATTAACAGTGAATATGTCGCGAATACCTCTAATCGCAGGAAGACTTCGCAGCATATTCGCAACAGTCAGCGAATATCCTGCGAACTTCGACAATTTATTCGCTGCTTTTAATAAAAGCAGCGAATACTTCGCAGAATATTTGCTGAAAAACTTAGAAATTTCTAATAAATTGCAGGATATTCGCTGTAAAACTTAGAAATTTCTAATGAATTGCAGGATGTTCGCTGTAAACCTTAGAAATTTCTATTGAATTGCGGCATATTCGTTG
>MJUU01029920.1:0-20176 GCA_002080025.1 Modiolus philippinarum
TTCATCTTCGAAATGTCTAGATTATATCTGCACCGAAGAGACATGAGTTGTCGAAATGGCCTTATGAAGAAATTAAATTTACAACAAGTTCGGTATTTAGTTAATAATCTAACTGCTTACCATCCAGATATTAGAACACTAGAATCGAAAAGAAATCAAGTTAATATTATATTGATATAAATCCATGCGCAACTTGTAAATGAAAAAAGAACAACGAAAAATTCTATAACTGATTCCAGGTTACAATGCAGACTAAATAATAAGCAAAATGCAACAAAAACACATTAATATTATGCAATATTACACGACTTTCACACACACACACACACACACACACACACACACACACACACACACATTTCAAAGGCAAACAATTGACTATGATGTATAAGATAAGTTATCAAATTACAGAATTTTGCTGGAACGTTAGGTTACCGCAAGTTTTCAGAGCTAGAGATGATAACCATACAAATTCTATCTATGTCAAACTGACCACCCCAATTTTGTTGAAATTTCACACGTTGGAGAAATGTCACTAAAATTCGGTCATGACTGATAAAGACAAATGCTTAGCAGGACAAGTTCTTTCCATTGTTGAAAATGGTGAGAACTGATACAACTCAAATGTTTCCTTTCCAGAAAACCTCTCCGGCTGATAGTGGTGTTCCGGTGATCAGAAAATGTCTCAAATCGGTCGGTTGACTATCCAGATGTGATTAATCAATTGAGATTTTCTTCAATCGATTGATAATCGGTTAACTTAAAGTACATGTGACCTTTAGAGAAAAAATTAGGAAGGCCATGAAAAGTTTATACATTTGAAAACTTTTCATCCATCATCCGTCTGTCATTCCCTAATCTTTCCATCATTTGTCCATTGTCCTTCTTCTTTGTCTGTCCGTCATGAACATTTTAATTTAAAGATTTTCTCCTCTGAAACTACTGGGCCAATTGGAACAATGAACTTGCTTACAACAGTCCCTGGATTGTCCCTATATAAAACGTTGTTTTGGGGGTTCAAAGATGCCGCTAGAAGGGAACATTATTTAACACTGGAGCCTATGGGACACATATATAAAGATCTTCTCACAAACTGCTTGCCCAAATGGAACTAAAATAAGTTACAGTCCTTGGATTATCCCAAATTCTATACCAGAAACAAGATGGTCACCAGCAGGGAGCATAGTTTAACATCAGACCTTATGGGAACATATTTTTAAATCCTTTTCGCTGAAACTATCAGTACTATTGCAACAAAACTTGGTCACAATGCACTTCAGATAGACTCCTTTTATAACATGTCCAGCAAGTTTTGATTCTATCAAGATGGCTGCCAGTGAATCATAAGTTAACACTGGATTCCATTGGAACAGTTTCAAAGATCTTCCCAATTGAAAAACTAATAGGCCAGTTAGAACCAAACTTGGTCAAAATAGTCTTCAGGTAGTCCATAGCTTTATGGGGGAAAGTCAGTGGTTATCGAAAGTAAGCAAAGAAACTAAAACTTTATTATGTACATTTGTATTTTACAAATTTCACATTTACAAACTAAACCATTTAGAATATAAAAATATGAAAAAGAAAGGAAATGGGGTAAATGTCACGGGGACAACATGCCATCTCCAGGTTAAAATGACCCAGAACAAAGCATCTAGGGGCCACCATATAATTTCAACCCAACGAGAAATCTCACACCATATAGCAAGCTCTAAATGGCCCCAAAAAAGTAAAGTGAATAAATCAACGGAAACAAACCACACCAATCACCCGAATATCAAGAAACTAAAATAGTATAAGAAAACAAGGACAAGCCAATGACCAACATATTCCTGACTTGGAACAGGCGCAAATATTGTTATTCATTAGTTCCAATGAAAAGCAAGCACTTCATACTACAGACACATATTCAAAAGTGCTAAAGCAAAATTAAAGGAGGAATTGCAGGATAACCGATTATGACCGACAGTCGGTCGGTTAAGCCTAACGGATTATGATAGATAATCGGTTGGTATTTTCATCCGATTGAACACCACTACCGGCTGAAATATGTCCGCATCAGTCAACAAGTCTGGATGACGGTGAAGAATCCGCAAGTTAATTTCCATCACAGTTCTTTTTTTTTAATTGTACCCGCCATAAGTAATGGGTTCTTTTAGTAATCTTAATTATTTGAAGATGGCTTGATATCGTAGAATATCAAGTAGTAACTATTTTAGATTTTTTGTATCGTCGTATTTTATTTCTCCAAAAAGATAAGATTTTGTCTCCTTGATATAAAATATTTCTTCGCGTATTTTTACTTGCCATTCTGGGTTTGGAGCAGCATAAAACCATAGATTTGAAAAGATATACAAAATTATCGAAAAACGTATGATGTGTTTTAAACAAATCATTGTAATCGTCATCTGATAATTTGAATCTCTCTTCCCTCTCAGCGATTATTAACCGGTTAAGACATGGGTTGTCTCCCGTAGTGTCCTTTCTTGTCTTATTTTCTAAATGCGATTGTGCACAGAATGAAACTCATTTTTTAGACTTCTTAACTGAATGGTTGCTTTGATGTAACTTTACATAAGAGACAGGACACACTCTTCCCATAAGTTCCTTTGATCTAACTTTACATAAGAGACAGGACACACTCTTCCCATAAGTTCCTTTGATCTCAAGTTCATGTATTACTTTATTGAATCAAAAATACAGTCTGTTTTAACTTAGCAATATAGTATCTCTCCGATTTGAAGATGTTACTTCCAAACCATAGTCAGGGTTCGAATGTAACCTTATCGCTCGGTCAATAAAATTTGTAAACTTGCAAAACTATTGCATGCCTGGAGTCCATAGCAATAATTTATACTTATTGACTGGTTATGAGGGAATAGAATAGCAAGTTTGTTGTCCCCGAGACCCTGACTATTGACCGAGGCGTAGCCGAGGTCAATAGTTAGGGGTCAAGGGGACAACAAACTTGCTATTCCCGAATAAACAGTCTATAAGTGTTTTATTATACCGAAAACACAAAATTTACATTTTTTGAATCATTTCTCTCATTTCTAGTATTTGTTTTCTAAATTTAGTATTCTTATTAAAACATACACAATTACATCTGCTCTCTTCAACAATTTTTATCTGCTGCAAAGTGAAAAGTGTTCACTGTAATTTGCATAACTAGTTTAGAGTTGTCACTTGGAAACAATGATTTCAGAGCATTCTGAATTATCAACATAACTTTTATCCAAAAAAGGGATTCACAATGAACAGTCTATAAGTATTTTGTTTAACAAATAAAAAAAAAGAAAAAAAAACAAAACATTCCCAATTTTTAAACCATCTTTGAATAATATTTCTTCATTTCTAGCATTTTTTTTCTAAATTTTGTATTCTTATTAACACATAACTAATTACATCTTTTCTCATCAACAAATTTTATTCTGCAGCAAAGTGAATAGTGTTCACTGTAATTTGCATAGCTAGTTTATAGTTATGATGTCAGAGCATTCTGAATAATCATCAGATTTTTTATCCAATAGGAAAGCAAGAAAGAGTTCGGGAAAATCATCATACCGCCTGTCAATAGTCTGAGAAACTATTGACCGGTAAATAGTTACAAAATTGGAAAAGATGAAAAATAGTTATTTTATTTTAGAAATTTTTAGTAGTAATGTTCATATACTGAGGTATAATAATGTACTATATTGCGGTATCTTGATCTTTGTTTTCCACTGCTATCTAGGGAAGTGAACCTTTTAAAAGCTACATTACCGACAGACCTATCATTCAGATTACTTTCTGAATTTTTATATACTTCTGCTATTAAATCCGGATGAAATCATGCTATTCTTTTCTTGAAAAGTCCTTTTGAATATCTACAAAACTCCGGGAATTTTTCGACTATTTCTCTTGCAGTCAAAGTATTTATCTCAACATTGCCAAAAACCAGTGACAATTATAAAAAAAAATCCAGGCAAATTTTGATACCGTTGATTTCCATTTTAGCTTTTACCATATCTTAATGAATATCAGTAAAACTATAATTCCAAGAAGATGTGCAATTATTTTGATAACAATGTGTTCGTATGTAAAACACAGAGTTTATCAAATAAATCATGTATTTCCCCTATAGGTATATTCCGATAGTCTAGACTCATCTTTTCGGTGTACTAGACGTACGTGAGACATCTTCGCGTGATGTAATAGGCTGTGTCGACGAGGTACGCATGTCCTGCTATTCATACATTGCAATGTGATAGATGTACTTCTAACACTTTCATATCCTTAAAGGTTTCCCTTTTTCTTGTTTGGGCTGGTATACCAAACCCCTCTTGCATTCACATCTCAGTCATACTTGTGTTATGGTCGTTTGCGTACCTTCTTTGCAATTGAAATTAGAAATTATTAACACGAGCATCACATGCGCGCAAAGGTTGGACAAGCTCTCTTTGAAGACACACCTTACACAAATAAAAACAAATATAAAGAACAACATTAAAAGCGTTGTTCCATTGCTTTGTTTTACCAAGTATAATTTACCTTGCGTTTTATAGAAATTTGCTGTTTATCAAAATTCTGAGCCCTTAAAATACTGAGGCTTCATTCCTTGTATGACACTCGATAGTACTGGATTTGGCCTCCTATTTCCTTATATTTGATTAAGAGTACTTCTTTTTTTCACTTCTTCTGGATTATGGCTAGCCACATTATTTGATTCTGATGCTGCTGATGAGAGGTTACTCCTTGTAACACGAGTACAGCATAGTGAACGTTTCTTTAATTATGCAACTTCGTTATCTAAGTATTTGAAACCATTGGGCCGATGCCACTTCTGGTGGACCAGAGGTTCCCGAGGGTATTCACCATCCCAATAGTCAGACTTGTTTGACATGAAAAAATACGAAATAACGTGTATGGCACTCGATAGATGTCCTTGGTACTGGATTTAGCCCCTTATTCCGGTATTTTTATTGTGGCCATTTCGGGCTTGCTATATGGTGTGAGTTCTTCATTGTGTAGAAGACCGTACGGTGACCCCTAGATGCTTTGTTTTGGGTCGTTTTAATCTGGAGATGGGATGTTGTCTCCTTGGCATTTACCCCATTTCCTTTCTTTTTCATAACTATCATAATAAAAATAAATTCAAATGCATTTTCATACTTTTAGATAAAAGATTCAGTAACTGAAACTGCCACTTAAATGCAAGTATGGCAGATTTTCACAATTTTTGAAGGTTTTTGTTAAAATTTGTTGCATAGCACTTCCAGAACCAAACTTAATTAATTGCCATTTTGAAAGGCAAATGTTTATAGACTAGCAACAAAAAATTAGTTTTGGTTCTGGGTGTCCTTCGAGTGCTTCCATCTTTCCAAACACTGTATAATGGCTTCAATAACAAAATACCGCGGAGTACTGATAATTTATTTTCTGCATATGCGCATTTCGACAATATATGTCTCAGCGCAGATCAAACCAAAACATTTGGAATTGACACATAAGGCTGTTCACAGCCATGTTCGATTGCTGATATGTAAGAAAACATACAATGTATGAGTGTAGCATATTTTAATTTTATACCAAAGAAGAGCACTTGCTTTAGACAACCTTACAAGATTTGCGACAACATTTCAACATATTTTGAAAATGAGCTAATGTAGGAACAAAATCCACGCTTACGCTTCATGGCAATACTTCCTTCAGTATTATTCATTGTCATTCAAGTTTGAGAATGTGTCATGTGCATTTATACATTTAAAATTCTGCAATATTTGGTAAAAGCATAAACGGTGTCCTTATTTTATTAACTAATTTTGGCTTTCATTTAGATCATATTGGTGAATTGTTCTCCATCAGCTTTGAAACCTCTTTTAAGGATTATAGTCTTTAAAATATTTTGATATTATGCACTGCAGTGATGCCCATTCCGATAAAACTGTTAGTTACCCTAGGCATTCAACAGTTCAGTGGTCAGTGCTGACCCAAATGTTTTTGGAATTTTGCAATATTTCATTTTCATACATTTTCTTTAAAACTATCTGCCTCGTACAGATCTTTTACCATTAGCTAATTTTGACTTTTTATTTATATCTTAAAGATTATTTGTAACTGAAAATTTAGTTTCTGCATTCGGTGATTAGAATGTAGCGAATCGGCTTGAACACAAAGAATACTACTCCTTTTAAATACCAGCTTACATGAAATATATCACTGACTTTCCAACTTCTGAATGTTTCTATGAATTTTGAGACAAAAAATATTCTTTTCAATCTGTTTCTTGTTTTTTAATGTGTATGTGTAAAACATAATCACTTGCTACCACTTTTGATTTTGCTGCTACAGTTTGAATAATTTGTCATTTACAGACATTACAAATATATCACGCTTTCATACCAGTAGCACGTATTAATGGGTTACATCAAATTAGAGGTTTTTATATATACTCGTATATTGCTACTGAGACATATGCAAGTCTTTATGACAGCCATAGAGTATGGCGACCTAGGGAAGATAATGAGTTTCATGAACCAATTAACAAGACCATATAAGCATTGAAGAACCATGTGTAAGGTAACATGAAATACTCTCTATATGCAAAGTATATAGATAGGATATGCTTACCCTTCGAGAACACCTGATGTCACACCAAGTTCTCATGGCAATTCACACTATGACTACCTTAATTTCTAATGTGGTCTTTTTATTTTCAAGTCTTGTAGCTATCTCACGTCCCAATTTTGTCTTTGCTTTTTCTATATTGCCGTTTTTGCCATGTTTTTTTTATTTTTGTGATCATCACTTCTCTTGTTCTTTCGGTATTCTACTGTCTTTATTTTGACAAAAGTCTTTAAGACATTTGCATTCAATTTTGAAAAGGAAAATGAGGGTCAGTATGCAACATTTTTATGGTGGATAGATAAGAGAGTACCGAAAATCTGAGACAATTTCAAAAACTTGAAGAATAACTACCCTTAACTACCAAACGAACATTAAATAAACGCAAGAAAGTAAATATGCAAGAAATCTGAGAAAGAAATGTTACGTATTGAATTTGGCATTTTAATATTCCCTATTTAAATGAAAAGCGCTAGTCTATATTTTCAAACATTTGAAAGGAATATTTGTTTAATTATGTAAGGTGGGTCTCCAAAGAGAGCTTGTCCAATCTTTGCGTGCATGGGATGCTCGTGTTTACCATTTTAATTGTAAAGAAGGTACACAAAAGACTTATAAAACAAGTATGTCTGATATGTGAATTGAAGTGGGGGGGGGGTATGCCAGCCAAATACAAGAGGCATTTCAAATAAAAATAAATATTTATTCATTATGCAAAGAATGATTTGTGACATTCTCTCCTTCAAAACCATGTTGTTATGGGCATTAGAAACAAACTTATATGCATATCTCACCGACATGTGGCCCTACAAGCTTCTTGGTACACACAATTAATCCTCAATTTTATGAGAATAAAAGGGAAAGCTTTAACGATGTGAAGGTGTTAGAAGTACATCTATCACATTGCGATGTATGAATAACAGGACATGCGTACCTCGTCGAAGCAGTCTATTACATCAAGTGCAGATGTTTATGGTATATCTAGTACACCGAAAAGATGAGTCTAGACTACCGGAATATACCTTTAGGGGAAATATATGATTTATTTGATAACTCTATGTACTTTACATACGAACACGTTGTTATCAAAATGATTGCACATCTTCTTGGAATTATAGTTTTATTAATATTCATTAAGATATGTTTAAAGTTAAAATGGAACCGACGGTATAAAAAATTGCCTGGATTTTTTGACAATGGTCACTGGTTTTTTGGCAATGTTGAGATGAATACTTTGACTGCAAGAGAAATAGCAGAAAAATTCCCGGTGTTTTGTAGATATTCAAAAGGGCTTTTTCAGACAAGAATAGCATGCTTTCATCCGGAATTAATAGCAGAAGTTTTTAAAAATTCAGAAAGATATCTAAACGATAGGTCTGTCGCTGATACAACATTTAAAAGGTTAACATCCCTAGACAGCAGTGGAAAACAATGGAAAAGATATCGTAATATTGAGCATTATTGCTATGGAATAAAGGCTTGCAATAGTATAGCATGGCGCGAGGTGTTTACAAAGTTTATAGATCGAACAATAAGATTTGATTCGAAGGAAGTTTGCCTGAGCAACGACCTAATAACAAACCTGACTTTTGAGTGTTTAAATGCAATATGGTTTGGACGTAACATCTACAAATCGGAGTGTACCTACATTGCCGAGTTAAACAGATTATACTTCAACTTTAGTAAAATCAGATATGAACTAGAGATCAGAGAAACAAATGGAACAAGTGTTCTGTCTCTTATGTTAAGTTATATAAAAGCAATCGTTCAGTTAAGAAGTCTAAAAAAGGAGTTTCAATCTGTGCACAACCGGATTTTGAAAATTAGAAAGGAAAGGACACTACGGGAGACAACCGACGTCTTGGATGGTGTACTTTACCGGTTAATAATCGCTGAGAAGGAGGCGAGATTTAAATTATTAGATGACGATTATGATAATTTGTTTAAAACGCATAATACTTTTTTCGACAATTTTTTAGATCTTTTCAAATCTATGATTTTGCGGCTTATTACAAACCCCGAATGGCAAGAAAAAATACGCGAGGAAATATTTTATATAAAGGAGACAAAATCTTGTCTTTTTGAAGATATAAAATATAATGATACAAAATATCTCTAATGGTTTATTCTTGAAATATTACGATATGATTCCAAATCCAAACTACCCAGATTGCTTAAAGAACCCATTACTTTTGGTGGATACAGGTTTGAAAAAGGAACTGTGATGGAAATTAATTTAATGATACTTCACCGTCATCCAGAACTGTGGACAGAAGTCGAAAAATTTCAGCCGCAGAGATTTTCTGGAAAGGAAACAATTGAATTATACCAGTTTTTACCATTTTCAACACTGGAAAGAACTTGTCCTGCTAAACATCTAACTTTATCAGTCATGTCAGATTTTTTGGTGACATTTCTCCAACGTGTGAAGTTTGAACAAAAATGTGGTGATCAGCTGGACATAGATAAAATTTATATGGGTACCATCTCTAGATAAATAATGAAGTCACGCAACGTTCCACTTGGGAAAGGTTGACTTTATCATTTAATTATATGGCAGTCGAGTAAATGTTTTTGTGATCTGGAAATGAGTTTTGTATGATATAAATGCATTATAGTACCTCTTACCAGAAAGGGTATAGCCATTTTCCCGTGAAATTATTTTCTTCAGCATACCTTATTTACAAATGAATCAAATTTTTCCAAAACTGTTTCAACAGGTCATGTATTATAATAAAATAAATTCAAATGCATTTTCGTACTTTTTGATAAAAGATTCAGTCACTGAAATTGCCACTTAAATGCAGTTTTGGCAGATTTTCACTATTTTTGAAGATTTTTGTTAAAATTTGCTGCATAGCACCTGCAGAACAAAACTAAATTAACTGCCATTTGGAGGGCAGATGTTTATAGGCTCGCAACAAAAAAAAAGTTTAGGTTATCGGTGTCCATCGAGTGGTTCCTTCTTTCCAGACAAGGTAGAACGGCTTAAATTGACACAAAAGGCTGTTTACAGCCATGTTCGACTGCTAATATGTCAGACAACATAGAAGTGTAGCATATTTTAATATTTATTCCATGGAAGAACACTTTCTAGAGACAACCTTGCAAGATTTTCGACAACATTTCAGCATATTTTGAAAAAAATCCACGCCTTACGCTTACTGACTATACTTCCTTCAGTATTATTAATTGTTGAACGTTTGAAAATGTGTCATGTGCATTTATTCATTTTAAATTCTACAATATTTGGTAAAAGCATAAACATCGTCCTTATTTTATTAACTAATTTTGGCCTTCATTTAGGTCATATTGGTGAATTGTTCTCTATCAGCTTTGTACCAAGTCCGGTACCAAGTCCGGCTGTCCCGAGTTCCTATCGTTGTTTACGTTTGTCTTTTGTCTTATTTGTGTTTTTCCAGTGTAGTTCTCTAGCAGATTGTGGCATGTAATTATAATTTTCAGCTATTAAAGGTGTTTCCTGTTGTCCCGTTTATTTCATTGATATATCTTTAAGATTGTAGTCTTTCAAATATTTTGATCAAATATGCACGGAGGCGATTCCTCTGTCGGTAAAAAACTGTTAGTTCCCCTAGGCATTCACCAATTCAGTAGTCAGTGCTGACCCCAAACCTGATTTTATTTGGAATTTTGCAATATTTGATTTTTTATACATTTTCTTTTAAACTATTTGCCTCGTGTAAAACTTTTACCCTTAGCTAATTTTGTTTTTTTTTTATTTATATCTTAATGATTATTTGTTCTCTATCAATTTTTATACAACTTATAGATTATGACCTTCCAAATGATCTGTACTGAAGAGACATAGGTTGTCGAATTGAGCATATAAAGAATTTAAATTTACAGTAACTTCGGTATTTCTGATTTATTACCATTGGGTTGATACCTTTACCGGAGGGCTGTTAGTTCCGAAGTGAATTTATCAAAGTAGTTATCAGTGCTGCAGTGATGGCCCAAAAACGATTTTGTTTCGGATATTTGCAATGACTAACATTTCATAAATTTCATTTAAGAGAGGGAGTATATTTGCCTCATGCTAAACTTATATAATTCAGGATTTCCTGATAATTATGGTTGTCTCTTCTAAATATTTGTCTCTGCCAGCTTTATACATTTTTCAGATGACAATGTTACAAATACACCGCGTACAACCGTTACCGCGGGAGAGTCGTCAAAACGACAGGGAGAGTCGACTTTAACGCAGGGGAGAGTCGTTTTCCCTCGCTTCGGAGCAGACACACTGATAAGAAATGAGAATTTTCGCTAATTTACAATGTTCAGGTGTACATAATAAATATCGCACGGAACTTTACGATAAGTTTGGAATATATTCACGTCATATTTACTCACCAAATGCCTGTAGATTTCCAAAACACTCTGACCAATTTCCACGATTTGATATTTTTTTCTGCAACTTGATCCCTCGAAGTATGTTTTCTCAATGAAAACACATGTTATCGTTACAATGCATACATACTGAAGTTAACCCAGAGAAAGTCTACACGAAACGCCCCCAAAACCACTGAAGAATATTGATAATAAAAGAAATTCAGGTCAGTATTTGGATCGGCGTGGCGGTAACGCAGGGGAGAGTCGTTTCATATTTTATAAGAAAGTAGGGGAGCGTCGTCAAAATTCTTTCCGTGTCTGTAAATCAAGCACAATCAACCACACAGCTTTCTTAAATATGATTTAAAAAATCACAAATATCATACTTCATATACTGGTTTTGAACAGTTTTTCGTGTCTTGCACTGAAATAATAGGAAGCAAGGTTGCCGTTAGCCCCTGAGCACTGATATAGATATATTTTTATACCATTGATCGATCACCAACAATAAAACACCTTAAAAACCAGAAACAGTAAAAGGAAATTTAAGAAAACGATCCGATGTCAAATACTACAAATATAAAAACATAAAAAATATGTTTTTGGTTTCTGTAAAATTAACATGCTGTTAGTGTTGGAACGTAAACAATAGGCAGTGTTATTTAAAAATTGAAAATTTTCTTTCAAATAGGAAGGCATCATATTTTTAGTGACTTTAAAGCCTTTTGAGGGCAAATTCTTCTTTCAATATCTAAGCATTTAAAGGAATCAAACAACAAAGAAAATTTGTCTAATATTACTCTTGCCGCTTTTCATATGAGTCTATTAAGTTTCTCAATTCCATTTGTATTACAATTTCTCCAAATTTTACAACATAATCAAATTGATGTAATGTATGATAATTAAAATATATAAATTGTACATGCATTGGCTTTAAACTTTGTTGAATAAATCTCAGTCGCAGTAACTGCGAAACAGGAGACAAAATACAAATAGCACATATAAATAAATGGGATAACAGAGGATATTATTAATAAATTGGCAAATAGAGCCACGTATTTTTAAGCAAATTGACACTTTCCGAGATACTTCATTGATTTTGATCTGTTCATGTTAAATTACTATCTATAATCAGGCCTAACAATTTTTCAGATGCCACATGCTCAATCCTTTCATTCGATATAAAAGTATTAAACGAAAAATTAGTGTGACACGTATTCTTTCTTGATCCAATAATCATTGCTTTACATTTCGCAGGATAACGCTTCATGCTATTTCCTGAGCACCGTTTTTCAATCAAATCAATATTTTTGTAGCTTATTACTAGTATTTAAATCTTTCGTATCAATACTTTTTTGCATGTAAAGTAGAATAATGTGCATATTAATCCAAGTAGGAATCTTCTATGTCCAAAAGTTAATCATTAACATACCTGTATAATAAAAATAACAAAGGGCCCAAAATTGACCCATGTAGTAGAATCATCTGCATGTCAATCCAAGCAAGAATCTTCTATGTTCAAATGTGAATCATTAACATCTAATATCAAAAACGAAGGCCCGAACTTGACCCCTGTAGTAGAATTATCTGTATATAAATCCAAGGAAGAATCTTCTATGTCCAAATGTAAATAATTAATATATAATATAAATAACATAGGTCCCAAAATTGACACCTGTAGTAGAATTATCTGTATATAAATCCAAGGAAGAATCTTCTATGTCCAAAAGTAAATCATTAATATATAATATAAATAAAAAAGGGACCCAAAATTGACTTTTGTAGTAGAATCATTTGCATATAAATCCAAGGAAGAATCTTCTATGTCCAAAGGTAAACCATTTACAGATAATATAATAACAAAGGACCAAAAATTGACCTGTATAGTAGAATCATCTGCATATAAATTCAAGGAAGAATCTTCTATGTCCAAATGTAAATCATTAACATATAATATAAATAACAAAGGACCCAAAATTGACCCCTGTAGTAGAATTATCTGTATGTAAATCCAAGAAAAAATCTTCTATGTCCAAAGATGAATCATTAATAGATAATATTGATAAAAAAGGACCAAAAATTGAACCCTATAGTAGAATTATCTGTATATAAATCCAACGAAGAATTTTCTATATACAATGGGTAAATCATTAACATATAATATCAATAACAAAAGACCCAAAATTGACCTCTAAAGTAGAATCATCTGCATATATATCCAAGGAAGAATCTTCTATGTCCAAAGGTAAATCATTAACATATAATATAAATTAAAAAGGATCCAAAATTGACTCCTGTAGTAGAATCATCTGCATATAAATCCAAAGAAGAATCTTCTACGTTCGAAGGCAAATCATTTACTTATTATATGAGTAACAAAAGACCCAAAATTGACCCCTGTCGTACACCAGTTTTAATGCACTGAGCATCAGATATAGAATTAAAAATGATAACTTTTTTTTATCTCTCCGTTAGATATGATTTGAACCATATACAATTACCACTCAAATCATGCATCCCAAAGCTCATCAGCTAGTCTGTTATACAAGAATTTATCCGCATTTAAACATATTGTTTTTTGATTTATTGCTTTTTGGCGGAAAATGCGAAGCCGATAAAGCTAGGAAAGTGACCAAGGTGAAATGCGCTAAAGAGCACAAGAAATACTGACACGGAGAAAAATTCATAACATTTGACGACTCTCCCATGCTTTCCTATAAAATATGAAACGACTCTCCCCTGCGTTACCGCCACGCCGAGCCGATCCAAATATTGACCTGAACTTCTTTTATTATCAGTATTCTTCAGTGGTTGTTGGTGCGTTTCTTGTAGATTTTCTCTATGTTAACTTGGGTATGTATGTATTGTAACGATAACATGTGTTTTCATTGAGAAAACATACTTCGAAGGATCAAGTTGCAGAAAAATATATCAAATTGTGGAAATTGGTCAGAGTGTTTGAGAAATCTACAAGCGTTTGGCGAGTAAATTTGCCGTGAACATATTCCAAACTTATCGTAATGTTCCGTGCGATATTTATTATGTACATCTGAACATCTTAAATTAGCGAAAATTCTCATTTCTTACCAATGTGTCTATTCCGAAGCGAGAGAAAACGACTCTCCCCTGCATTAAAGTCGACTCTCCCTGTCGTTTTGACGACTCCCCCGCAGTAACGGTTGTACGCGGTGAAATATGAAAAAGAAAGGAAATGGGGTAAATGTCAAGGAGACAACATCCCATATCCAGGTTAAAAACCCAAAACAAAACATCTAGGGGTCACCGTATGGTCTTCAACACAGTGAGGAACCTCAAACCATATAGTAAGCCCTAAATGGCCCCAAAAAGGTAAAAAAATGAATAAATCAATGGAAACAAACCACATCCAATAATCCAAATATCAAGAAACTAAACTTTTATAAGAAGACGAGAACCAGCCAAAGACCAACATATTCCTGACCTGGGACAGGCGCAAAAATCGCGGTGGGTTTAAACTCGCTTTTTTATTGGATCTGTACTGAAGAGACATAAGTTGTCGAAATGGCCAACTGCCGAAATTTAATTTACAGTAACTTCGGTTTTTATGATCCCGCGACAAAATGTCGGGGACATATTGTTTTACCTCGTCCGTCCGTCCATATTTCCATCCGTTCGTCTGTCCGTATTTCCGTCCGTCCGTCCCATCTCTGATAAACTGCTATTCCGGATAACTTAGACAGGGTAAGAATGTTTGTGCAGCTGTCGTACATGGAGAATAACGAAATGAAAATATGAAATGAAATTAATATTGCAGTAAAAAATTAAATAAAATTAATATTTCAGTTAAAAATAAAATAAAATTAATATTTCAGTAAAAACTAAAAAAAAATATATGTACAAGAAAGAAATTCCGGATAACTCCTTCCACAATGTAAATGCCACATCTATTTTACTTTACATACTGATTAGGCATGAACTGAAGATGTGCATATTATCATGGTTAAGGTTTTGGCAAAAGTTTGAGACTATGAGGGGTAGTTGAACTTGGTCATTTTATCTAAACTTGCATTCTGGAACTGTTATACCGGACAACTCCTCCAACTATATTGAAGCTACATTTATTTTACTTTGCACCGTGATTAGGCATGGACTGAAGATGGGCATATTGTCATGGTTTAGGTTTGGGCCAAAATTTGAGATTATGAGAGGTAGTTGAACTTGACCATTTTATCGAAATGTGCAAATTGGAACTGTTACTACAGACTAATCATCCCATAATATAATATCGTACTATAATATCGTACTACATTAATTCTACTTTGCACGGTGATTAGACTTGAAAAGGGGAGACACGATACAACTCATCATACTTAAGCTTCAGACCAAATAGCAAATCATTACTACATACACAAGCTGAGAAATCGTTGACCAAAAATTTCAATAAATGGCTATAATGTGATAAAATTAAATTTATCGTCAAACATGAAGTAGGTGAGTTACGGACTTGAAAAGGGGAGACACAATACAACTCATCATACTTAAGCTTCAGACCAAATATGAAATAATTAATACATACACAAGCTGAGAAATCCTTGACCAAAAAATTCAATATATGGCTATAATGGGAAAAAATCAAAGTTATCGTCAAACAGAAAGTAGATGAGTTATGGGCTTGAAAGGGGGAGACACAATACAACTCGTCATACTTCAGCGTCAGACCAAATATCAAATCATTACTACATTCACAAGCTGATAAATCCTTAACGAAAAAAATCAATATATGGCTATAATGGGAAAAAATAAAAAGTATCGTCAAACAGGAAGTAGATGAGTTACGGACTTGAAAAGGGGAGACACGGTACAACTCATCATACTAAAGCTTCAGACTAAATATCAGACGGAGAAGGGTAAACACGACGCGGCGTATTTATTAATTAATTAATTTATTTATTTATTTACTTATTTTAACAGAGTCCGTCGGCATGGTTAGTGTCTCCTGCTATTCATGCATCGCCAAAAATGTGCAAAACTTACTTCTGCAATAAAAAGATGTTCTTTTTACATCTACACATATTAGTTAATGTCGTTTATAATAATTACCATTTAATCTCATAATGCGAAGATTAAAAGACGGAAGCAATATGTTATTTTTCGTACAACGTACACGAGAATTTTTATTTTTTCGTACATCGCACAAGATTTTCACCATTCGCATATAATCGTACAAAACATGCTTCGTACAACGTACACGCCAAATTTGATTTAAAGTTGTTTTTTTTTTCCTACATCGTACAAGCCATTTTTTTATTGCACATCGTACAATGATCCCCATATAGGAACCCTTAAAACTGAAGCAAGTAGCTTCCAAACGACAATGATACAAAAAAATACCAAAGTTGAACAAAAAACAGTAAATTTCGTTATGCTGTTCACGTGTTTAAATGAGTTTCCTGTCATCAGCAACATTAGAATCAAATAAAATAGAAATCCTTAATCCAAAAGTAGTCCAAAAAGGTAGACTCATTACCAAATAAATCGAAATAGGGGACCAAATCCAGTACCAAGGACATCTACGGAGTGCCATACACGATATGAAGAATCAGTATTTAAAGGGGTTAGAATTTTGATAAAAACAATAAATTTCGAAAAAACGCAAGGTTAACTTTTCATGTCAGACAAGTCTGACTATTGGGCTGGTGAATACCCTCTCGGATCTCTGGTCCACCAGCAGTGGCATGGGCCCAATGGTTCAAAATACCAAAAATTTTTTTTTATCAGATTTTACACATCTTTTATTTGACGGCCTTCCAAATGCTTTAATTTGATCAGCAATGAAGAGATCTAGTTGTTGAAATGGCCACATACAGGAACTAAATATCCAGCAATTACAGTATTTTGTTATTTATTGTATAGTATTGTATTGCTTTTAAAATTTTCTTTTACCTTCATGTTTCATTAAGAGAAAATTAGTGTCTCATATTTGATTATAGTTATTAAATTTCAGTGCTTTTATTTGAACACAAGAGTTAATCGGATCAAAATCATAAATATATAGACTTATTGGTTATACTTACGAAACAGTTATGAAACTTAATGCCATACACATATCTATGACTTGTGCAAACAAAAATTATCGATAAAACATATTTTAAAAATAACAATAGTAAAAAAATAGAATAAAATAAAATGAAATAAAAGTAAATGTGTTTATTGGACACGGATGCCCCCACCATACAGATACATCGGCAAACAGTAAGTAGATGAGTGACGGACTTGAAAAGGGGAGACACGGTACAACTCATCATGCCAAAGCTTCATACCAAATATCAAATCATTCCTGCATACACAAGCCAAGCAATCCTTGACGAAAATTTCGGACGTACGTACGAACGGACATACGGACAAGGGTAAAACTTAATGCCCCCGTCGCCTAACGGTGGGGCACAAAAAGGTCAATCATAGATTGCAATCCCCCCGCTCACCTTTTTGTGCCCATATTAAAGTTTTAGTCTTAAAAAAATAAGTATATACAAGTGAATCTGTGTCAATGGACACTATATGCCCCGCTTATAATCATACATTATTTAAAGAGTAAGAATACGATTTTTTGCAATGCAATGACCCATGACCTTGAGGTCACAGCATCTGTTTCCATCCAAAATGTTGCAGTCCCCATTATGATCTATCTGTATACAAAGTGTCATCAGGATATCAAACCTCCTTCAAGGTTAACTACCTTCAACTTAAACCTTAACCTGTAGTACAATATCAAATATTCACTCCTAATATGCAAAGTCAATAACCCATGACCTTGAGGCCATAGCATCTGTTTGCTTCCCAAATGTTGCAGTTCATGTCATGGGGTATCTACATACAGAGTTTCATCAAGATACCAAACCTCCTTCAAGGTAAACTACCTTTAACCTAAACCTTAACCTGAGCATAACGGACGTACGTACGTAGGTACAACATATCCGAA
This sequence comes from Modiolus philippinarum, assembly GCA_002080025.1. Lineage (NCBI taxonomy): Eukaryota > Metazoa > Mollusca > Bivalvia > Mytilida > Modiolidae > Modiolus > Modiolus philippinarum. The sequence goes on from MJUU01029920.1 coordinate 17,909, forward strand.
AACTATATACCCTCCTACTTCGTAGGCGGGGCATAATAAAGTATATATAGGACTCATCAATATAAATTTAATTTAACATTAAAGTTTTTGCAGTCTTACTATTGAAAACAATTCCAATTATTGTAAGGAATTAAAAAAGATATGATTGCTAGATATAATTCCCAAAAATAACAGGTCTTTGAGAGTTTTATGAAATTCACCAAAGCCAGAATCAAACATGTTTACAGTATTACTATTGAAAACAATCACTGTTACTGTAAGGAAATGAAAAAAGTATGGTTGCTAGGTTGAATTCCAACCCCCCTAAAAAACTGGTCTTTGAGGATTTCATGATATTTACAAGATTTTTGCAGTCTTTCAATTGAAAACAATGATTCGTAATATAAGGAATTGAAAAGGTGTGGTTGCTAGGTAGAATTCCAAAAAATAACAGGTCTTTGATACTTTCAGGAAATTTACCAACATTAGAATCAAAGTTTTTGCAATCTGACTATTGAAAATGACTATCATTACTGTCAGGAATGGAAAAAGATATGGTTGCAAGGTAGAATTCCAAAAAAAAAATAACAGGTCTTTAAGACTTTCAGGAAATTTACCAAAATAAGAATCAAAGTTTTTTGCAATCTGACTATTGAATAACTAAATACTGAATTTACTGTTAATTTACTTTCAGCATTTGCGCATTTCGACAACTTATGCCTCTACCGTGCAGATAAAATCTGAACGTTTGGAAGACCATAAGCTCAAAGATTTTTAAAAACTGATAGAGAACAAAAAAAAACAAATATTATCTAAATGTAAAGTCAAAATCAGCTAAGGACAGAGCTTTGCACGAGGGCGAATGATCATAATTACTGTTAGGAAACGAAAAAGATATGATTCCTTGGTAGAATTAAAAAAAAATAACAGGTCTGTAAGACTTTCAGCAAATTTACCAAAATAAGAATCAAAGTTTTTTGCAATATTAATATTGAAAATGATCATCATTACTGTTAGGAATGGAAAAAGATATGGTTTCTAGGTAGAATTCCCCAAAATAACAAGTCTTTAAGACTTTCAGGAAATTTACCAAAATTAAAATCAAAGTGTTTTGCAATCTGACTATTGAAAATGATCACTGATAAAATAAGGCACCAAAAAAGATATGGTTGCTGGGTAAAATTCCAAAAAGTAATGGGTCTTTGAGAGTTTCAGAAAATTTACCAATATAAGAATAATATTTTTGAAGTTTAAGTGTTCATACTAGATGATGACATTAAAGAGTTTCTTAATTATATGATATTATGCTAGAATTTCGAAAATTCTTAGTCTTTGACATTTTCAGGAGATTTACCAAATTTGGCACCAACGTCAAAATTCTAGATTCTTATCTTGGATTCCAAAAGCAATTCAAGTTACTTGGTCCCTTAAGGGCATGCCCCCAGGGGTCATACCAAATGTCCGCTACCATTAGCAAATAAGATAAAGATAATGGAACTCATAGAGAAAGTTTCAGCTTCCAAACATTAATACTTCAGAAGATTTCGCATACTAGTATTACTGGACAACTCGAAATACAATTTCGTTCATTATTCCGTCCTGAGGGCAAATTTTAAAAATCCGAAACCTTCGGCACAGAAAACTTTTATAGTGTTACTTATACCCTTAAAACAAGGTTTCTGCAAATTAAGGTGTAAGAGGAGTTCTAGCTGAATCGTTTTTTTTTTTGGTTTTTTTTTACCCCCTAGAGTCCATCCCCTTAGGGGTCATACGAAAATTCCGACGCCCTCTGTAAAGATGCTACATAATATGCCAGTCGATTCCTGGGTTTCTACTTCCTAGCCTAAATAGCCTTGGAGATTTCTTAGAGTATTGGATATCGCGAAAATTCGTTTTCGCCAATAATTTGCCCCTAGGGCGTTTGACAGGAACTCCGAACCTATTGCGTGCTAAGGCAGATGATACTATAGTATGGTGCCAAGTTTCATATTTGTATCTCTTATAGTCCCAGAGCTATCGGGGAGCACTTACGTACGTACGGACTGCATTACATAAATCCTCCCGCTTTTGCTAAGTGAGGGGGGGTAAAAATAAAGATATAGGCAAAGTAGCCATTGTTACCGGAAAAAATGAAGTGTAGTCTATCACTAAGGACTGAAGTTATATAGATGGCCATTTGACAACTGTTGTATCTTTACTGCAGATCAATTCAAAATATTTCGAACACCGTAATAGGGTCTTTAAGTCTCGTCCAATTTTGGGACTTCCGGGTACATAATTTGTACCCGG
>MJUU01029923.1:5779-22195 GCA_002080025.1 Modiolus philippinarum
CTTAATTTTATAGACATAGGTACAAACAATGTATATGTCTGTCCTTATCACTAATATTTTAATGCATCATACATTCCAGATATCTATGGAAAACTCTGTACCGGGGTTCTAAATCAGCTCTCGAAACTTTTGTAGACGAACTAACACATCTTATATCAGATCTTTACACAAGCCAGTCTCTTAACCCAAGTTAGCACTGCAAACGAATACCGAAGCAAGACTGATTAAAGGGGGAATTCCAAAATCAATATAAAAAAAATCTCGGCAAATCATATCCAACACGAATTCAGATAGCATGACAAAGACAAAACAAATAATCTAAAAAAAACAAAAACGACACATAATTAAGGCACTTACAGTGTGAACCCCTACAAAAACTGAGGTATCATAGGTAAGTATGATCTGCTTCACACGTGGCACCCGTCACACTGCAAATGTGAAAAGTCCGGTATTGTCACAGTCGGTGTTTATCAGTCCAGTAATCAACTCTGGATCTACCCAAAGATATCTATTCTCATATGTGAAATAGAAACATTGTAACGGTCTGTCAAATCATGGTAACGACCGTAAAACTTCTGTAGAGACAATTGCAACAGTGACTGAACATACCCTTGGTTGACTTACATTTCATTATATCATTTATAGGTTAAGATTACTTTTCCTTCCAACTGTTAATTTTGTTAGGTTCAATTGTAGTAAAATCAACTTCTTAAGGCATTTTACTTTACGCCAATTGTGGCATTTTACTTTACGCCAATTAGGAATTTTACGTAACTGTTGAATTTTATTTGATATAAGACCAAAATAAAGAAAGACGTTTAACCATTTTCACAGAAAAATACCAAGAAATTAAAATCTAATCATTTCAACTTTTTAGAGTAACATGGATCCTTAATATTCACTTTTTTTAGGCAATCCAATTTCAACGTACTGCTAGCCCATGCAGCTAATTCAATTGACTGTCCGAATCCCCAGCTGATCTAATCATGCAAGAAAGTATATTGATAATATGTTGCGGATGAATTTGAAATCACTCGTTTCGGCATGATGTCTATTCCTAATGATGCATGCTAAATTTCAATGAACCCAAATGCCTTACACATATTAGACCATATTAAGGTCAATTAATTAATCAATATCCATGAATACTGAATTAACTAACAGCTGTCTAAATTTTCAAAATGCATGATTTGTGACATATTGGGGGAGGGGGTCTGCAACTAACTTTAAGTATGATCATGAACAAGGTGCACAAAACAAACACGGCAAATGACAATTTAAGACATAATCAAAACAATTATCAATTTTAAAATGAAGCTAGTTTTTAATGTGAAGAACCAAGGACTGCGGTCAATTGAGCTGAATATAGTTACATTTCATTACACGATAAAGGGTAAGTTAATGATTGTTTAAAAGATTGAATAAAAATTTGAATGCCGACAATGAAAAACCTTAAAGCTACATGCAAATTTTGGATTGTATTTCAAGTTTGACAATATCTGCACCGTGAATAACATACCTCGAAATATTGTTTTGTATCTTTCATTTTACTCTAAAAGAAAAATTGCGATTAATTTGGGCAATTGGCCCTTAAGCCTTTACACATCAGCCAAAAATGCATTATATACAATTGATATTTTCATACAAAGTGGCACAAGTATACGTTGAAATATTGTCGTAAATAACAAGTTGAATTTTTGTCAATAAAAACACGAATTACACGCTATCCGTTTACAATTAGTCTGAAAAAAAAATGCACCTGTGTAATCAAAACTCTCAGTCGTCGATTAAACAGTTAAATTCAAGGTTGAGTGACACACGGTAGAAATGCTTTATCCCACATGTTGGAGTAAGATGTACATGTATATCATATCATGTATATCATATTTTATTGTTGATGATGTTACACACGACTGTTTAACTGATGAATGTACAGCAATATCTGTTACACACGACCGATTAACTGATGAAGTCGTAGTATTTATATAATATATACACGTGGTATGATTAGAACTATTTTATTATTTATCCGCGTTGATTATTATGCTTCCGCGGCTTCATAGCATTATCTACCAATATAGTCCCAAATGGTGGAGTGAAATATACAATAATACAACATTTTAATTGTGGTAATTTTGATACTGTTTTAGAAAATATAATCTGTTTGTTTGTAATTTTTGCATTCAAGAGTGCGTATGTAAGGAATTCATGAATTCTAAGAATGAAATATATTGGGTGTTATTTAACCTGGTGGATTTCTGGTCCTCATCGTCCTATGCCACAGCATAAGCCGCAGAATTTCTTCTGCGCCTAAAAAACGTGGAAAGCTATTATCCGGGAGAAGTAAATAGAGAAGTGTCCATTACCAAAAATATCGAATTAACAGACCAAATCTATGGAAGGCCAACGTTGTCCAAATTCTTAATTAGTAAAATGTCAATTTGTTACTTGTTAAAGCGTATTCCAACCTACTTAATTCGTAAGTTGTTAATTCATAATTTGTATAATGTCAGTTTGTTACTTGTAACTATGTATTTTCACCTTCTTCATTCTTATATTACATCTGGAATTTCGTTTAAAAAGCTATTATAGATCTTACTTTTATTGAAACATCTATTGCTTTACTAAAAGTGTATGCCGGAGAAATGTGTGTAGCAGTTATCACAATCCTCTATTGGTGCACCACAAAAAGACTTTAACAACCATTTCTGTACCAAGTCAGGACCATTCAGGATTATAATTTTTCCGATCTTTTTGTACCTGTTTACAAAATCAGGAAAACAGTAAACACCTACAATGGCCAGGAACTACAATCACATGCCACAATCTACAAGCAAACTGCACCAGAAAAACAATAATGAAAACAAGAGACAAACATAAATAACGAAAGGAACTCGGGATAGCCGGACTTGGTACCGGCACCAGCAAAAGCCAGTGGTAGGGTTAAACCGGTTTATGGGTACCTAAACCTCCCCTTTCTCTATCCCGTTTCCTTATAGTATCATAAACACGCGAATAAAACCCAATACAGGTAGACTACTAACTCAATGACCACTATCTTGGAACAGAAAAAGCATAAGACAAACGTAATTTTGAAAGAAGGTTCAAAGAGTGCTCGCCGCTAAACCGCCGCCGCTGTTTAGTCTTTAGTCGATAATAGCTTACCTGGCCTAAAAGATAATTAAAAAAATAAAAAACCGTTATTGAAATCAAAATTCTGACATGGAGTAAAATTACCCTGCACGTTTGAAGAAAATCCGAAAACCCGTTTTGAGGTTTTTGCTCTTTTTTGTAAAAATTACGTTTTTTTTTTTTTTTTTTTTTTTTTTTTTTTTGTAAACTTTTGTCCTATACATTAAAATCGAAGGTAGATAAAGCTTAAATTTTCATCTAAAAATTTCAAAATGTCAAGATCTATTTATGCTACAATTTGAAGAAGATATGATGAACCATATAGGAGTAACTGCCATTTTTTCTGATGTTGTGAGTAATGTTTCCAAAACTATTCGAGATACATGTTAAGTTAGAATAGCAGAAGAGAACTGCAATTTCTACATATGTCCGGCATGTTAGCATCATATCTAAGATGGTCGCCACCGCGCACTATAGTTTAACATGGGACCTTAGTATCAGAAAATTGAAAACCGTTGCATCAAGTTGATATTAACTATGCATGGTAACATGATGTTTATTAACCAATGTATGATTTAAGTAACAATCATAAATCCAAGATGCCACAACTGCAGATCTTACTTTTAAATTGGACCTTAAGAGAAATGTTGTAAATTGCTAATTTTTGAAACGGTTTCATAAACATGTATCAAGTTGATATTTACTAGACATGGAAACTTGATATTCTGTATATTTGTACCATTCGCAAGTCAAAAAATAGCCCCGAACTGGGAACATACTAGTAGTTAGACATAGGACCCAAATGGGAAAATGTTTTAAATTGTTAATTCATGAAACCGTTTCATTTATGAAGTTGATATCAACAAGACATAGTAACAGGTTGGTCATAAAACATATGTATGATTTCAGTACCTATCATTTATCCAAGATTGCCACCCCAGCAGATCTTTGTTTAACATTGGATTCTATGGGATATTGTTGTAATTCCTCTTCATATATATCAATTTAATATTCAAAAGGCATGGTAACATGATTCGGGGTAAATAATTTGAGGTATATTATCAGTTTAAGTGCTACGAAATCGAGAGAATCAAAGGAAAGACAAGAGATAGATTGGAATAGTCCAGGGCATTTGCAAAAATTAAAGTGACTTGAATAAAACTTTAAAAGTTTTTACTGATCGTTCAAAGGTATTCTCCTCTGAAACCGGTTAAACAATTTTGATTTAGTTTACAAATGATTTGATGGTCTTCTTCAAACTCAGTGATTTTTTTGTTCCTACCTCATCCAAGATGGCCGCCAGCAGGGGATATAAATTAACAAAGTATAGGAAATTCATTACCAGATACCGATTGATCAGTTTTGATTATATCTGAACAAAATTGTCCTTTGTAGGCCACTTCAAGGTTATGGGGATCATAACACATATGTGAACTCCAACTGCAATAATTTTAATGAGCTGTATGGCCATTTTGGAAATTAATTCCTCATCAGCAGCACTATAACCAAAAGATAGGAAATCAGCAATTTCAAAACATGTTTAAAATGCATAATTCCAAACAAAATCCGAATAATCAGTAATATCAAATGTAGCCAAGGACAAAACTACGATGGAGGGAGTTAAACCTTATGTTTTAGAATTTACATAAATTTAGATAATAGTAATTGAACAAAGTGTACACATGAGATATTATCTCATGTACAAGTACACCATATCTAAGAAAAAAAAGAGTATACATCTGTAACACGGGGAATGATTCGAAAAAGACGAGCTCCTTTATTAAAACTTTTACGAAAGGATATGGAGTAAATGAACAAGAGACCTGAACACATATGTTAACTCTAATTGCAATAATTTTAATGAGCTGTATGGCCATTTCGGAAATTAATTCCCCATCAGCAGCACTACAACCCAAAGATAGGAGATCAGCAATTTAAAAAAAAATGACATACCTGACAATAATGTCATGGTGACGGTCATAGAATTTCTGATGGGATGAAAGTAACAAAGGCTGAACAAATCCCTGACTAAGCAGCTCTTGGGACAGTGTTTTTGCTCTATTCAAACAATCACTGTATACACTACATAGTAACGAATCAACTGTGAAATGAACACTCCATAGACTGGAGAGGTAGGTATATTGCTGCTCAGAATGGGAAAGTTCGCAATTGGGAAGTTAAAATAGTCACGCTCTTCATATAGCTTAGATTTCAAACGTGCATCTACGTCAATGTATATTAAAAGATTTAAGTACTACACTGAAGTAGGTGTATCAGTAGTCTCGTTCATTTCAAGCTCATTTGGATAGATCTGATGTAAATATTCCTTGGATTTTGGATTATTAAGGAAAGCACATCGTCTATGTAGCGGAAGCTGAAATGAAAGGACTAGAAAAAAAGCTAAAAGTGGCACGCGGTTAGTTCCCATGAGAATCTCGATTGTCTGGTGAAAAACACGGCCTCCAAATTATACAAACATATTATCTATTAAAAATTCAAGCATCTTGATAACGTCAATCTCCGTGTACTTGTTGTTTGACTCAGTGTGGTTCTTTACAAAATATGTTTTTTTTTTCCTACTACTAAATAAGTGTATCTGCGTTCTCCATATTTAGTGCAGAAACATTGTAATACATGAAAATGTCAGAAATTCAAGCTGACAGATTTTAGATCCCCGTACCACCTTAATTATTTTTCCTTCTCGAACTACTTGAACAATGTTAACTAAACTTAATGGTAGATCTCCTTTGTGGTTTTATACCCCCGCCACACGTAGTGGCGAGGTATTTTGTGATACCCCTTGTCATGTGTCCTGTCATGTGTAGCTGGTGAACGGAATAACATACAGTCTTCAAACTTGGTATGTGAGTTATCATAAAACACAGGTCAAGTCCGAATTTTGGTTCAGAGGACCAAAGGGTTCTGTAGTTATGTCCCTTGATACTTCGAAATTTGATGAAACGTGGCGGGGTATCATATAATGCCTTACTATTATTTTTATATTTATACCTCATCAAAGAGGGCCGTCAATACGTGAATATTTTCTTCTCAGTATTATCTGGTGAACTGATGTATAGAATGAATAATTATGGAGGATCTTATGTTAATCATGAATGAAACCAGTCACCAGACTCTTGTGAGCCTCTAGTTTTATTAAAACCCCCATTTTCTAAGGCTAAAAAGAAGGAGCTTTGAATAAAACTGGATAAGGCTGCTACTTTTTAACAAAAATTTCGGCAAGGAAGAATAACGTTTCGATTCTCTTCAATGCCGTCTAAGGATGGTTACTTGATGTTTTTGAACAACATATCCTGTATATTTGCAATCTAATTAAAAACAATAATATCAAAGTTGCAAAAATAAACAATAAAATTCTTATGCTGTACACGTGTTTCAAGGTGTATAATCCAATTGTTCCCTATAGTCACTACCATGCAGTGACTGTAGGAAACATTTGGTAAATAAAATTTTCATTAGAATGGTCTATTCCGAACTCTTATTTGCACATCGCTATCCGTACCACAGGATTGCATGACATAATTTACTTCCACGTAAAAGATACTTATTTTTAGATATTTATGTAATCTGTCATCGGTCAATTTTCTCAAGTCTACGTTATTTTCGTATCTAAGAACAATTCAAATCTACTTGTCCGAATATATAATGAAGCATGTAAATAAATCTACATCCTAATCTAATTTTAATGCAAGCACTAACAAGATCCGTGTATAATTGTTGTAAAGTAAAGGATAAAAAAACTGCATGATCAAAATGTCTGTCTGAATTTTATAAAATATGTGTAGAATATAGCATATCTGTAAAAGCAGCATATGTTAGATGGCATATTATTTCTGCATACACATTACCCTTAGAAAAGGTTGACAACAGTGTCTGTTTTTGAGGACTTGCTCCATTGGAATTCACCTTCCTGCTTTTCCCGATTGGTGTCGCTACTGCACGCGATCAGGTTACTCGCGGGAAAAGTGGTATTTCACGCATGTTCAAATATTGTTTCTTGTGCGTGAATTTTCCCGGTATCACGACGTCACAGAACAAAACCTATAGTGCAGTGGTGACACCACACGGGACAAAATATGGAAGGTGCATTCCATTACAGTCGAACTTCAATGGTTCGAACACCCGAGGGACCGATGAAAACAGTTCAAGTTATAGAAATATTCAAGCCATCGAGATCGATTTTATGTTGAAACATGAACAAATGGACCTCAAAAAGGGTTCAAGTCATCCATAGTGTTAGGGGTATTGCAGTTCGAGCCATCGAGCTTCAACTGTACAATTATCGTAATCAGGGTTTTGTTCAGTTACTTTAAAAAGTAATTAAATACTTTCATAAGTTGTCGAAATGCGCATATGCAGAAAGTAAATTCACAGTAACTTCGGTATTTAGTTATTTCAATTACATTGCAATTTTCGCCAATTAAATTACTTTGCAAATTCAGTGATTTTTTAAAACTATATAATATTTTTGTTTCAAATACTTTGAAAAAGTAATTGAATACATTGCAATTACATTTTGTCTGTAAAATGATTGTGTGATGCATACAGTGTGTGTGTGTTGTGGTGTCTGTGCTTATCACTCTCGCTTTCAGCCACACCGCTGGATAGCCGAGTGTTAAGTCTTCCCTCAAACTATAGCCTCTACTGCAGTAAGACCTATGTGAGCCCAGTAATGGGATCATAACCGAGGTGATAGGCAGTAACTGGGCAGCTTGCGGCCCAGGCTAAATCACAAGGTCCCGGAGGAATCTATGCCCCTAGATGCATGGGCATGCCAGGCACATCGGCGAGTTGATACGCCCTGATGTCTGCAAACCTGGATCCCAGCTATGGGTAAATAGTAACCGCTGCCTTGCGGACGACTTAGGAAGTTTAAAGCCGGGGTTTAAAGGCTATGGAAGTAAATCCAGATAGAAAATCCGGGGAGATGACCCCGTCACCAAGGTAATGGGAGCATCTAAGGATGGAAAATCCTAACAGAAAACCACTGGCCCTCCCAGTCCATGGGGTTCTTGCACGGCTAATCACCGGGTATGATAAAAAGAACTGATTACGGAAATCCACGATACACAAAGAACACAGCGAGAGACCATACCTCTACTTGTTAGAGATACCGGTGTAGCGGACAACATGACGACTGTGGGGGAAAGCCGCGACGAAGCTCACGGGCCCATGTCATTTTGCACACAAATGACAACAGCTGGAATGTAAGAACTATGTACACAGCAGGAAAAACTGCGCATGCTGAAAAAGAAATGGATAGATACAAACTTGACATCCTTGGTTTCAATGAAGTAAGGTGGACAAAACATGGAAAAATAACTCTACAGAGTGGAAAAACTATCCTCTACTCAGGATGAGAAGATGGCCTACATCAGGAAGGAGTTGGAATTATGCTTTCAAAAAGAACGGAAAAAAATTTATAATGGAAACCAATCAATGAAAGGCTTCTGTATTTAATTGTATACTCCCAAACTGAAAATAAGCATCATAGTAGCATACGCACCAACAAATGATGCTAAAGAAGAAAGAAAAGACACAAAGTTACTTGGATGTCGCGAAATGGAAAGACAGAAAACCAAATCGACCATACTGTAAAAGGGGATAGAACCGATTCAATAAATCTGTCCCAACCGCGAGTTGGTGACGTGTATATCTTTTGTCAGCTTCTGTGTTAAAGAAAACACAATGTCATCAAATGTAGACGGGAACAGACGAAAGTTTGTATACATCCATACACAATGTAGCATTTTGTCATCTTTTCAAAAAGGAACTGTCAATTATTGAAATAGAATCAATAAATGAATCGGTCATAACATCATTGCATTTGATTGGTCAAGAAGATCAGGTAGGGACACATTTATTGAATCGACCCTATTTTCGCGTGGTTTATATTTCGCAATTCTGATTTATAAACCTATTCGCGAGAATGTATTTTCGCGATTCTCACTTTCCTCTCGTTACGTTTTTAGTGAAAAATAAATTTACGCGAGGGGAAATTTTCGCGAATTTATGCCAATCGCGAAATTAACGAAAATAAACCCCTCATGAAAATTTCCCCTTTTACAGTATGCTCATTTCAAAACAGCATAGAACATCATGCTTAGACACAAGGTCAATGAGAGGAGCAGATGCAAGCAGCGATCACGAGCTCATACGTTCTAAGATCAGAATTGAACTAAAGGCATGTAAGACATGTAAGAGACAAATTCAGAATCGAAGAATCAATATGATACCACCAAGCTTCAACATCCTGATAAAAAGAAGGCATTCACCATCGCGCTCAAAAATAGATTCCAAGTGTTAGAACATATAGACTCAGTAAAGGATATTTGGGAAACAATTGAAAAAGGCTACACTGAAGCTAACAGAAAACCACTGGCCCTCCCAGTCCATGGGGTTCTTGCACGGCTAATCACCGGGTATGATAAAAAGAACTGATTACGGAAATCCATGATACACAAAGAACACAGCGAGAGACCATACCTCTACTTGTTAGAGATACCGGTGTAGCGGACAACATGACGACTGTGGCGGAAAGCCACGAGGAAGCTCACGGGCCCATGTCATTTTGCACACAAAATGACAACAGCTGGAATGTAAGAACTATGTACACAGCAGGAAAAACTGCGCATGTTGAAAAAGAAATGGATAGATACAAACTTGACATCCTTGGTCTCAATGAAGTAAGGTGGACAAAACATGGAAAAATAACTCTACAGAGTGGAAAAACTATCCTCTACTCAGGATGAGAAGATGGCCTACATCAGGAAGGAGTTGGAATTATGCTTTCAAAAAGAACGGAAAAAAAATTTATAATGGAAACCAATCAATGAAAGGCTTCTGTATTTAATTGTATACTTCCAAACTGAAAATAAGCATCATAGTAGCATACGCACCAACAAATGATGCTAAAGAAGAAAGAAAAGAACTTTCTCTTGAACATCTTCAAGAGGTCATAAACCTCATCCAAATACATCTTGATAGTGATTGGCTACTTCAGTTGACAACAAAGGTCATGAAAATGTCATGGGAAAACAGGGTCTAGGTGTCAGAAACGAAAATGGAGAAAACCTGATATGGAGTTTTGTGAAATTAACAACTTAGTCATAACCGGCACAATGGTCCCATATAAACCTCGACACAAAGTTACTTGGATGTCGCGAAATGGAAAGACAGAAAACCAAATCGACCATACTGTAAAAGGGGATAGAACCGATTCAATAAATCTGTCCCCACCGCGAGTTGGTGACGTGTATATCCTTGTCAGCTTCTGTGTTAAAGAAAACACAATGTCATCAAATGTAAACGGGAACAGACGAAAGTTTGTATACATCCATACACAATGTAGCATTTTGTCATCTTTTCAAAAAGGAACTGTCAATTATTGAAATAGAATCAATAAATGAATCGGTCATAACATCATTGCATTTGATTGGTCAAGAAGATCAGGTAGGGACACATTTATTGAATCGACCCTATTTTCGCTTGGTTTATATTTCGCAATTCTGATTTAAAAACCTATTCGCGAGAATGTATTTTCGCGATTCTCACTTTCCTCTCGTTACGTTTTTAGTGAAAAATAAATTTACGCGAGGGGAAATTTTCGCGAATTTATGCCAATCGCGAAATTAACGAAAATAAACCCCTCATGAAAATTTCCCCTTTTACAGTATGCTCATTTCAAAACAGCATAGAACATCATGCTTAGACACAAGGTCAATGAGAGGAGCAGATGCAAGCAGCGATCACGAGCTCATACGTTCTAAGATCAGAATTGAACTAAAGGCATGTAAGAGACAAATTGAGAATCGAAGAATCAATATGATACCACCAAGCTTCAACATCCTGATAAAAAGAAGGCATTCACCATCGCGCTCAAAAATAGATTCCAAGTGTTAGAACATAAAGAGTCAGTAAAGGATATTTGGGAAACAATTGAAAAAGGCTACACTGAAGCTTCAAAGGACATACTTGGAGCAAAGAAAAGAGGGCATAAACCATGGATAGGTAAAGAATCCTGGAATCTTCTTGATGAACGAAAACAAGTAAAACAGCAATTAAACAACAGATGGTCTGAAAGAAAACATAAGATCAAAATATAAGTCGAATAGACAAAGAGATTAAGACTAGCATTAGAAATGATAGAAGAAATTTGACAGAAGATCTGAAGAGGCAGAAGCAGCAGCCAAGAGTGGTCATATGAAAACACGGGTATGAGGTAACACGGGTGCTAAGTAATGAAAGGAGAACAGAAAACATCAACAATTAAAGACAAAGATGAGAACATCCTGAGCAGCCAGAATGACATAAAGGAGAGATGGAAAGAACATTTTAACAATGTTCTAAATCGACGTCAGCCAGAGATTCCATTAATAGTAGAGAATGATGACAACGTGATAGATGAAATAAAGACAGGTGTCATAGAGAAAGACGAAATAATTAAAGCAATGAAAAAGCTTAAAAATAGAAATTCAGGAGGAATTGATGGTAAAACAACTGAAATTATAAAGGCAGACATGACAACAACAGTGAAGTATCTTGAAAAACTGTTTGGAATGAAGAGAAAATACCAGACTGGAGCAAAGGATTGATAGTCAAAATCCCGAAAACAGGCGACAAGTCAGTATGCGACAATTACCGAGGCATCACCCTACTATCAGTGCCAAGTAAGATCTTCTCCAGAGTAATCTTTCAGAGAATACAAAATGGCATAGATGACAAATTGTGAGAATAACAAGCTGGATTTAGAAGGGGAAGAAGTACCACCGAACAACTTTTTACACTGAGGAACATACTAGAACAGTGTAATGAATAGAATGCACCCCTTTTTATCAACTGCTTTTAGTATGTCGATTTTGAAAAAGCATTCGACTCAGAGGAAGCCTATTGTCCATCATGAAACACTATGGCATACCGGAAAAAATAATCAAAATGATAAAACTACTGTATGACACTTTCCAGTGTTCGGTACTGGTTGATGGTGAATCAGGGTGGTTTAGAGTTACAACTGGTGTAAAACAGGGCCGCACTATGTCCGGATTCCTATTCCTCCAAGTCATTGACTACATCATGAAGAAGACAACAGAAAGGGACCCAATTGGAATAAGGTGGAAGTTTACTTGAAGACTTAGATTTCGCAGACGATCTAGCACTTTTGTCATCAACGTGCCAGGACATTCAAAGGAAAACTCAGAAACTTCATGAACATGCAAAACAGGTTGGCCTTAAAATAAACACCAGAAAGACTAAAGTAATGAGACTGAATACTACCATACAAGATTCGGTAAAAATAGACGACAAACAATTAGAAGGAGGATGTGATCAAGATATCAAAAGCAGATTAGAAAAAGCTAGACAACAATTCCGGCGCTTAAACAAGATTTGGAAAACATCAAAATTTTCTACTCAAACAAAGATACGCCTGTTTAACAGCTTGGTTATATCAGTACTAACCTACGGAAGTGGCACCTGGAAAACAACAGAGAGAGACAAGAAAAAGCTTGATACATTTCAAAACAGATGCCTACGAAGTAAATAACAAATAAAGAATTACATCAAAGAACAAGAACAACAAACATCAGTTCAACAATTATGCTGAGAAAATGGAAATGGATTGGGCATATCCTCCGATTTGATATGCACAACAACCCTAACATGGCATCCAGCGGGCAGAAGGAAAGTCGGACGCCCTAAAACTACCTGGAGGAGAACAACAGAACAAGAGAGAAACCAACTGAGATAGAACACGTGGACACAGGCAAGAATGGCGGCAAGAGACCGGATAAAATGGAGGCAGCGTATCAGGACCTTATGTGCCAGCGGGCACGAAGAGGATAGGTGAGGTGGTGAGATAAGGCAATAGACCATTTTCATATCCATTACTTGTCCCGACTTTGACTCAGTTTTTATAACGTTTTCAACAAAGGGAAGTAACCTACTGACCCGACAGTCTGGTTTACGGTTTCATAGTTACAAGGGGCAGCAGTAAAGTTCGAATATGAAGACATCTATTATCAGGGTAGGGGTAATGTCTTGATTGTCTTTAAAAAAAATATTTCAAATTATTTGTGTACTTACTAAAGTGAAAATCTTATCAGTTTCGAAGATAAATGTTTACTGATCTTCCTATACCTAATGAGACCGAAAACCAGGCTGTCGGGTGTTAGCGAGTAACGTCCCTTTGAAAAACTTGCTAAAATGGCCGTCATCCCGTAAATATGAAAATCGTCTATTATATTTTCATAAAGAATTTATGATCAAAATACTCTGATAGAATATTATTGCCAGAGTATGCTGTAATTCTTAATTACAGAACGATTATGTATTAATATTTTCTTTGTAGTTTGCATGAACAAATTAATGTAGAATTGAGTGAATTCAAACAGCTTTTAAAATAAAGGGCAAAGTAGATGAATTTTCATTATAAATTTTCAAAAATTGTTCAGACTGATTATTAAAACACACGCCATCTTGGGCAATGTTTTTTTTTTTTTTTTTTTTTTGAAAAGAGTGGGTAATTATATCAAGTTTTCAAATTGTATATACTCTTAATTGAAATAAAAGTCAATTTCAATTACTTTTCATTTCTTCAAAAATTGTAATTGATTGCAATCAATGGAAGTTACCCCATGCCTGATCGTAATGCATCTGTCAAGTTAAATATTTTATATTCATAATTCCATTAACAATTGACGCCACGATATAGCTGAAATATTGCTGAAGTTAGCGCTAAAATAGGGCCTGTAAGTCTCGTACGATTTTGGAACTTCCGGGATCAAAAATGTACCCGGAAGTTACATTTTAAACAAAGATATATGACGTTTCAAACAAAATATTGAACGTCATAATCCTTAGACGTCATGATTTGGCGGGAAACGTTTTCGAATTTCCTGTTTATCGTGGATTCTCGTGAGTCACATGACGAGACTTACAGACCCTATCAGTCAATGATCTGTTGAATAACGTTTACCTCGTTGGATATCAATTTTTCTTCGGCCCGTATGCAGCATGTACCGATGTACACTTGCACATCGTTTAGCGACCATTTGGTTTTACGGGGGGTTGAAGATATCTGTGGTTGAAAAAAAACAGGATTGCTTTCAGTGAGAAAAATAGTCCGGCTTAGAGATTGCATGAAAAGTAATATTCAGGATTAGTCTGCTGGACTAGATGGAATTAAAAATGAAATGTTAAAAGCTAGCCATACATTTATTTTACCATGCTTAGTTAAGTTATTTAATAAGATATATGTTGATGGTATTTATCCAAACGATTGGAAGACCGGATATATCAGACCAATATTTAAAAATGATGACCCATATGACCCAACAAATTATAGAGGCACTGCAGTGATGCCATGTATGGCTAAGGTATTTAACAGTGTTTTGAATAATAGACTTCAAACATACTTAGGCAAAAACAGTATAATTACAGAATCACAAATAGGGTTTCAACCAAGTGACCATATGTTTGTATTAAGGACACTTATTGAAAAGTATAGTGCAAATAGATCAAAATTATACACATGCTTTATTGACTTTGCAAAAGCCTATGATACAGTCTTGCATTCTGCACTCTTATACAAGGTAAAAAATATTGGTTTAAAAGGCAATTTTGTAAATATATCAAAAAGTATGTATGATTCAAATAAACTATGTGTACGAACAGGGGACAATCTATCAAAATCATTTTCTCCAGCTGTTGGTGTTCGCCAAGGTGATAACTTAAGCCCCAACCTATTTAATTTGTACATAAACGATCTACCTAATTGTTTTAATAGGGAAGATGATCCGGTCTTCCTTGATAACAGTATGCTTAATTGTATGTTATATGCAGATGATCTTATTTTATTGTCAAGAAGTCAAAGCGATTACAGAGTTGCTTGAATAAATTGGTCTCCTTCTGTGACATGAATCGACTGAAATTAAATATAAAAAAGACAAAAATAATGATTTTCTGTAAAGGAGGAAAGCTTCAAAATGCTAAATTCTATTATAAAGGAATTGAGTTAGAACACACGCTCAGATACAAATATCTTGGTATTATATTTTCTGCGTCTGGAACCTTCTCACACTGCCAAGAAGACCTCTATAAAAGGGGCCTTCGTGCATATTATAAGCTAACAAAATGTTTTGAAAATGTCCAGCCAAATGCAAAAACATTATTACATTTATTTGATCATACAATTAAACCAGTACTGCTTTACGGTTCTGAAATATGGGGTACATTAAAATATCCTTCATATAATAACAATTTTATCCCACGTTTGCATTGTGAGAGACTGCACATTAAGTTTCTTAAAAACGTTTGTGGTACGAACAAGAAAGCAACCAATCATGCTATTCTTGGAGAATTAGGGAGGTTTCCTATATATATTGATGCAGTACTTAACTCTATAAAATATTATACACAACTAAGAGACCGAACGGATAACAAACTCGTTGACAAAGCTTTTAAAGAAAACACTTTCTTAGCAGAAAACAACAAAAAATGCTGGATAAATGATATTCATACATTTATAAAAAATGCTGGAATCCCTAGCCCTTAAAATAATGAATTGTATCAAATCATAAAGGAAAAATTACGTATGGAATTTTAAGAGAAATGGCGATCTGTTTTATCAGAGAGTGAATCCAAACAATCAGGGAAGCTTCGGACATACGCGTCATTCAAGGTTATTTTTGGGATGGAAAAATATTTCGAAGTCATAAAAAATCCCCAAATTAGAAAATGTTTTACTCAATTTAGAATCAGTGCTCATTCCCTTGAAATTGGAAAGGGGAGATATAGAAATATAGAAAAGGAAGAACGAAAGTGCACACTATGCAATTGTAATGAAATCGAGGACGAATTCCATCTTCTATTTACATGCCCTCTATATGAAAACAGACGAAGAGAGTTTGTGTGCAGTTTCAATAGCAACCCTAACTATACCAATCTGTCACAGAGGGAAGCATTGGTTTGGCTTATGTCCAATGAAGATAAAGATTTTATAATAAATCTATCAAACTATATTTATGATTGTTTTGAGATGAGAAAAAACAAAATGTACAGTAATTAGTAATAGGAATTAATCTATAACGTTTCTCCCAAAGGGCAACTCCATTTATAATGATATAATTCATTTGTATTCATTTTTTTGTTTGTATTCTAGTCATTATGTCCGTGTTTGTAGATACTGTGTTTGTAATCTTTAGTTTAGATTTTCTCTCTTTATTTGTAAAACTTATTTTGCCTCTCGTGGGCACCAAAATTGGAATAAAG
>MJUU01029924.1:7394-31993 GCA_002080025.1 Modiolus philippinarum
TATATATATATATATATATATATATATATATATATGTTTAGTCAAAAACAATATTTACATCTATCATGTTCTTTCAAAGCCACCAAAAATACAAAAAAACATTATTTATTTCGAAGATATGCTAATTGACCTATGCTAACTGCTTCTGCGACTAAACAGTACTTCAGTACTTTGATTGAGACAGGTTTATTCAGATGTGACCTAGATAACAAGGAGGCTGCCATTATTGTGTCATGTGATCAATCCGCCATTACAGTAGTGAAAGAGATGCACATGCTGTGATAATTCTCTTAATAAATAACACTGTTGAAATTAATATTGAATCAATAATTTTGCCAGTTTTACATATTTCAGGTAACTAATTGACTAATCTCATTTTTGGTTATATATTTAAAAAAAAAGACACATAGCATTATTATCAAACAGTTTTTTTTTAAATAAAATAAACATTTTTCATAAAAATGAAGTTACATGTATTTCTTTCTTTATTTTTGTTGATTTCACTAGGTTAACATGGTAACTGCGTGAAAAATATTAGGACAATGGCAAAAAAGCAAATTAAAGAACAACGATATGTCTATCAAAAAGAAAATATTTAAATGATTTCTGAGATATTATATGTATCTCTATATTTTTGATTAAATATATATATGTATAATAATAAAAAGAAGCATGGATTTGGGATTTTTTTCAACTGCATTATTTGTTAATTTAAATTTTGAGGCGTCAAGACAATTACTACGCAGGGAAGGAGGGGTAGTCTTTGGACATGTGTGGGTGGGGTCTGATCAAGCTAAAAAAAGGGGAGAATATAATTGCAATTACTGTAAAAAAAGCTAAATTTTAATTTAATACAATTACGAAATTATTTGTTTTTAACTTATTATTGTATTTTTTATGTTGAAATGTCAAAAAAATGAAAATACATATTCTGAATTTATATATTTGTTAACAAAATGTTACTAGTTTAGACCTTCAGATGAATACAAATGATGGACAAAAACATTAAAATAAACAAAGAACAGTCTTTTGATTAAAAATGAACAAGTGCAGATTTTTTTGGGGGGAATACACATGAATTAATGACAAGTACGGCTTTTAATGAAGATAGAAAACAATTTTATGTTGCCTTTTATCAAACCCAAATACACTCAAATTCCAAAGTTTTGTTCATCTGTATGTGTGTCTTCATTTTTCTTTTTTGTCCCGTACTTAAGTGGTGTCCTTGTTTCTTAGTGTGTCCGATGTTGCCATTGTCCATGGATTGTTCGTTCTTTTGATTGACGGTTCGGTTCTCACTTACTTTACAACCACAAAAATATTTAAAAAAAAACATATGTAGATTTATACCTGTATCGTGTGTATTGTGCATTTCTTTATCACAAATATTATTACTGAAAAGATGATGATAGTTTATGAGAAGTTAGTATAGGAATGCATCATTATTTTGTTTCATGAATTCATTACTGTAATTATCACCGCAAGTTGGAATCTCATAGATTTCAATTAATTATATAATTTGTATCTTTCAAATCGGTCACCAAATCTTATTATTTTTTATTACATTCCATTTAATTTTACAGTAATATTGAGGTGTCCCCAATGTATATAAAACAGAATACTTTTTCTTCATTATATAAATTGCTTTTCATTTATTAAATGCATTAAAATAATAATAACTTACTACTGCCTTTTGCTATCAATAGTATCAATATTTCAATATTTGAAAAAGGCTAATTAAATGAAAATATGTACATATTAATCAAACAGAGGTAGTTTAACAGTTTATTTATTAGATTGATTATTATCCAGCTGTTTGAGTTTCTTTCACGACTGTAATGGCGGATCTACAATTACCCCATCTGGTGATAATTCTCTTATCTAAGACAGACAATTTGAAAAACCTGTCTAAGGTTGGGGTCCTGATGTGCCAGCGGCTCACCCCTTCAAAAAATACATGGAGTGNCCCCCCCCCCCCCCGAGATATTATCCCGACTTTTACATCCAAAATGAAGCTTAATTAAGAGAAAATGACTTATCTCTTGTGTTTGAAGCAAATTGAAGCAAATTATTTAAAAGTTGTTTTCCCAATACTCAAATTTTTGTACATTCTTTAATGAATAATGCATATTTAAGAATTCAAATTCATTTCAAAGTGCTGGAATATTCCCGTATCTTAGAACTCGGAGATCTTTTTGTCGATACACATATTATGCTTTCTTCTCCTTAAATACAACTGTGAACTTAATGGTACTGACTTTGATTAGTGTAGTTTCATGATAACCTAATGCACAGTGACTTATTTACGAAATAATAAAGATAACTACACCTAAATAAAAACCTTTTTGTGTGAGGTGAAGCTATTCCTGTAGCCCGAGCTTGTGCTTAATACTGCCACACTTTTGACATCTTTCAATATATCTTCTTCCGTAATGAAATGTTCATGCAACCCCTTATCAAGCCGATAAGTGATTAGTTTTAAACAAAAGAATTAACGAAACAAAAAAGGTCTACTTAGATTGTTTTCCGTAGTTACAATTTCTAATTAGAAAATTTAATGATTTTTAAAATCGTGTATTTCATTAAGGTTTAGAAATAGTCGGTAAATGTTTGCCGTTTGGTTGTAAAGTTTGTAATTAGTGCGTAAATTGCGGTTTAAGTGGGCTTAAGTGGGTGTCTATCAATTTGGATGAATCAAATATACATCTCCGGATTTTCTACAAAATTGGCATACTCAGCGGGAAATCTAGTGGTATAAAATTATCTCCCGTCTAGAAAAGCTCTTCTGTGTTCATAACTTTTTCAGAACAAATTAACAGCATGACGACGAAAATAAACAATCGACAAAATGTCAAGATTTCAAAAGAAATAAACAAATACAATATTTAGGGAATCGTCATTCAATTCCCAGATCTTTACTTTGTAGTTAAAAAGTGATTAAACTTGCCTCCAAGAAGAGGTAATATGCGAATTCCTGACATAATTTACTATCGTGATGAAAATATTCAACGGAAAGACGGGTCAAAGTCAATTGCTATAGGGCGTTAAAATGCATGTACCCAGACAAAATTATATGTACATATAGATTTTTTACAAAATTGGCATACTGATTCATAAAGAATTGATCATTACGTGTGCAAAATTTCATATCCGCCCTTCCACGGAAAAAACCCAATCAGCTACAATACTGGCTCTATTTTTAGAAATGAAATCGAATTTACCTATATACGCCATGATTACAACTTAGAGTGAGAGGCCCATTCAGGTAATCGTAATTCGATTTTTTGTTTATAGTTTGTTTTATTGTATTAAATGGAACAATAAACATTCGACTACCGTTCCAAATAAATATTTAGATACAGAAATCTCGAAACATTCCCATTAATTTCGTACAATTTTACCATAATTGGGTACATTGATCCCTGTGAGTGCCTTGGCAGTGTTTATAAATAACATTTACCTCCAAATAATGAACACAATGGAAAATACCACCCTCATTTAAACCTTAATAACGGGGTATAATTTTGGATCTTGGAAATATACAGCTTTGAAATCAATTATTTCATATTTCCCCTTCAAGATAAATCCTTTGGCTATCTTTTAAGGTTAAAGGTCCCTTTTTCAGTTCAATGTAAACCTATGGCAATTTTGTGTAAAACCCCCAGCCTTAACGGCTTGTTGGTTTATTCCAAAAAATTATCTGCAAATTATTGAGATAATTGCCCATGCAAAGCTACCATTATTTGATGCTTGTTTCAACAAATTTAATGATTTTGCAGAAAAAATCTTGAAAATATTGTGGTAGTTGGATGTTTTCTGGGACAAAAATGCGGTCTGTTCGAATGATTTGCCGTTTTTTATATTGATTATTATAAATAACTCATTCTTTTGTTCATAAAACTTGCAACTAATGGAAGTTTGGTGAAGAACCAACAAGCCGTTATGGCTGGGGGTTTAACATAAAATTTCCATAGGTTTAACATTGAACTGAAAAGGGGCCTTTTTAACATTGGACTGAAAAAAGGGGCCTTTAACCTTAACTTTTATTTTGTAAATGTTTTTTGTTTTGCAATAACATTTTTTTGTAAATGTTTAATTTTAATGCATCGTTCCTTTGTGGTTTATATACCCGAACAAGCTTTTTATCCAGCCGTTACTATGCACCATCAACAGACGACGTGTTTCTTAAATATGTCGCTGATGAAGTAGACTCCCACCTCATTAGCATGTTTAGAAGGGAGATAATTTCACACAATGACTTTTCGGACTGTTATCAAATATATATATCGGATATCTATTTCCAATGGTTCGTTACATTAACACACTTTGATATAGATCTGTATATTTTAACTTATATTCACTAATTAGTATTGTATGACTTTGTGTACTGTCTAGCACGACTTGATTTATCAGGGAAGAACACACTGACATGAATGTAGAAATGCTACCTATTTTTCCGAGTATCTGTCGAAATAACATTAAGATGAACGGCACCTAGACTTATCATTGCTTCTTAAAACATCGTGTTTTATGAGATTTGTGTACATGAAATACAAGACAAACATGTAAATACCCGATAGAAAGCTGAAGACGATGGGAATATGATTAATTCCGAACAAATTATTGCAAGTTCAAAGTTATATGCACTATTTTTACAAAGAATGTTCATTGCTAAGATAATAGCTGTTCATTACAATTAAGACAATATGCCACAAAGTTCAGATAATTAATTACCATATGTTTTCCCTCAGTATCATGGAAAGCGAGAATCCGAGGAATAAGAAAAACATATTTTTTATTTTATTTTTTTGTAATCAATTTATTGGCAAGAATTATCACATACAATTTTTACATACATATATCAGTAACCATTTTTATAACCTTAGGTAGTATAAGCAAAAGTAAGAAATAAAAAGCAGACAACTAAAGAACATTTTTTTATTGTAGATCGATCAGATGTGGTGAGAGAGAAAGAAGTAAAATACACGTCGAAAGCTGGATAACAAGAAAATATCCCCCGGGTTTTGGATTTGTATCGAACGCTGGCTTGGGTGTTTACAATGATGACCACGGATGGTCTTCACACTTAAGTGTTGCTGTGGTGGTCTAGGAAGTTTCCGACGGGAGAAGTAATTATACGAAATCGTCACTGTCAATACCATGCTCGGATATCTGACAAGAAAAGTTATGATTAGACATCCCTATTGAGCATATGGTATATGCAAGTATGACATATATGTATAAATTCGATGGTGGACAAGTCGCCCAAGAGGATTAGGACACCCTAAAGAGAGATGTGTCAGGACCCCAAATTGAAATAAATAAAAGGATAGCATCTAGTAATGTAGACATGAATCGCTATTCAGACTTATCTTTGAGAACCAGGAAGACCTGGATCAGTCTTTCCCAAACCATGCCCAGCCCTTCAACGGACTAGTTTCGAATCACACAGCACTTCCCCACCCTCGTCCAAGACCGTCACTAGAGGAATATAAACTTTACATGACACAATCATCTAGTTCATTAAGCTCTGTTCTCTTTGTTTACATGGTAACTAACAGTATTCTCCTTGTTTCAGATCTCCATCATTTCTGATGTTGAATAAAGACATGAGAAAACAGTAGTGTACTCATTTATGATGGAGATATCAAGTATCAGTATCCATTGATCAACAAGTGCTCAAAGACACACGATATTCGATATTCCCAGTGACGAAAACATGGTCAAACTTGTTGATATGATTGAGTCGGGCATGCCGGAATCACGTAACTTGTTACCATTACCAATCAGTTTCGTGAAGATCTTTACACAATCGACGGGGTGGCTATGTATAAAGACAGGATCGTCATACCACCTGCTCTTCGGCCAAACATCTTGGATACTCTACATTAAGCTCACCAAGGAGTTTCCTCAATGACGTCTAGAGCCGAATCATCTGTCTTCTGGCCAGGGATCACTACTGCAATCACAACTCTTCGAGACAAATGCTCTCAATGTAATCGCATGGCTCCTTCACAGCCATCTGCACCGCCAACTTCTCCTGTGTACCCTGTTTATCCATTTCAATGTGTATGTGCTGATTACTTTCATTACAAAGGCATCAATTACCTCGTAATTGTTGACAGATACTCAAACTGGCCTATCGTCGAAAGGGTAAACAATGGCGCACAAGGACTTGTTGAATCTCTACGCCGGTCCTTGGTAACATATGGTATTCCTGATGAACTTTCTTCAGACGGAGGACCTGAATTCACGGCATCAGCTACTAGACAATTTCTCAAAACCTGGGGTGTCAGCCATCGATTATCATCTGTTGCGTTCCCACATAGCAATAGTCGAGCGGAGATAGGCGTTAATACGGTCAAACGAATGATTAGCGACAATACAGGATCAAATGGAGAACTCGACACTGATAAATTTCAGCGGGCAATGTTGCAGTATCGCAATACTCCAGACAGAGATACTAAGTTGTCTCCAGCAATGTGCGTTTTTGGAAGGCCTCTTCGTGACTTCATTCCCATTCTTCCTGGGCGCTATAGGCCTCATGACACATGGCATGACACTCTGTTGAAAAGAGAGGATGCATTACGAAACCGGCATATGAAAATTTCTGAGAGATTATCCGAACATACAAAGCACCTCCCACCCTTGAAAGCTGGAGATTGTGTGAGAATCCAAAATCAGATCGGACCAAATCCTCGAAAATGGGATAAAACAGGTTGTGTCGTAGAAGTACGTCAATTTGATCAGTATGTGATCCGTTTAGATGGCTCTGGGAGAGTCACACTGCGTAATAGGAAGTTTCTTCGCAAATACGTACCCGTAAATGCACTACCTGAGAAACCGACAATTGATGACGATTTAATTCTCCAAGCAAAACAATATGAAAACAAGTTGCCAGTTTCCAAAAAGCACCACGAACATTTGAAACCTGATGGCACACAGACGCCTGTAATGCCCTCTCGGCCATCGTTGGATATACCAAAGTCGACAATGGACACCGATCAAATGAAAATCAGTTCAGACAATGAAACCATTGATCATTCCGTGAATGATTCACCAGAGCCAATGCAATCCCCGCCAACGCAAAGTGTATCTGATAAGCAATCTAATGATTCAACGCCAAAACCTCAAACAAAGCAAAATCAAGATTCACAAGCTAATCCTTATGCTGATATTACAACACTGAGACGTTCAACACGTAAAAAGACGGAATCTGTGTGGTTACGTGATTACATTCACAACGTTGGGGCAGAATAATCCCCAGGCTGGAGGGCAGTCTACCATATGAAGGCCGATTTAGATTTATTAGCATTTGATTTGTTTATGTATAAGTGAAAACAGGAGCATTTGACATTTCTTTCTAGTCCGAGTTTGTGTAGTTAGTTTATGACAGTCATCGAAATTTCTCTAGAGACATATCAATGACTTGTGGGGGGATAGAGGAATATAAACTTTACATGACACAATCATCTAGTTCATTAAGCTCTGTTCTCTTTGTTTACATGGTAACTAACAGTATTCTCCTTGTTTCAGATCTCCATCATTTCTGATGTTGAATAAAGACATGAGAAAACAGTAGTGTACTCATTTAGTCACATTCGCGAACGAATGATCTATCAAGATTTTTTCAGAAAGATGAAATAATCAAACCCCCAAAGACATCAGCAGTGAAAGTAAAATTGTGGTAAGAGACCATGAATACCCTCCGTCAAAAAGCTAATGATTAGGGTATGAGGGGGCAGTATGAGGCCTTGTTGAAGCATATCGAGGAGAAAAACACCCGTAAATTTACCCGCCAGGAAGTCTTTAGCAAGAAGCCGCTAAAAGCTCTAGCAAAGTATCGCAACATCACCACGTACTCCAAGCTCAAATGAGACGATCTACTCCAGGTAGAGGAAGATGTCATCAAAAGCGCCCTGGTAGAGGACGAGATCAAAGTCACCGATAGGCGGAAAGCTCTGAACGGCGTATTTGGCACGGTCGTCATCGAATACGCGAAGCTGCACGACCTGATAACAGTTTTGAAGGTTATAGGTCTGAGCAACATCACAAGCAAAATCTCGAATGCCCTAGCTCAAAAGAAAAGTATACTTAGTGCTTTGACCAGAGATGGTTAAGACCAACCCCGCGACCGGAGAGAATATCTAGGATATCCATTCTTTCGGACGATTTTTGAGATAACCTTCATTGCAAACTTCATGAAGGAAGGAGTGGGTGCACTTACGGGCACGAGGAGAACTAGAAATCCATCTTAACCAATTCAAGCCGCCTTCGGGAACCTCCTATATGCCGACCTCATCGGCACCCCCAAAAAAGAAGGCGATCATCAATGTGAAAAATTGGGATGATCGCTGCTTCCATTGGGTGGTACTCGACGCCCTTCATCAGGATGAGGTAGATTGTAATCATGCCTTCCACGTAACTCAGTACATGAAATGAGAGGCTGAGCTAGAATTCGAAAGCATCGCTTTAACAGTCTCGCTCAAGGCATCGATAAATTCGAGAGACAGAATGCCTCCATCAAATTCAACGTCATTGTCATCGACAGCGTAAAGAAGGGCGAGAACGAGGAAGAGGATTTCCAGGTTTACCCCTCAGGATATCTATGAAACAAACCTTGAAGTCAAGCACCATTAATGCTGGATCAAGATTTTAAAACCTTTTGACAGCACAGGTCACAAAACAGGACGGGCAAGCTTACTTTTGTCGAAGTTGATTGTGCCACTTAACCAAGCAGGAGAGTCTCGACTAGCATATGAAATATTGCAGCAAGAAGGATGCGGTCAGGATCGAGATGTCGGAAAAGGGTCCATCATAGCCTTTTGCAATTCTAAGAAGCTGATGAGAGTCCCAAGCGTGATCTATGCGAATTTTCAGTGCTTCAAGGAGAAGACCGAAAACTACCAGCTGGATCCGTCGCACTCTTATATGTAGGCCTACCAACTACAGTGGCTATCGGGCGTTTGCTATCGGGTAAACTACGCCAATGGTGACTACAAGGAATCGGTCATTTACCTCGGGGAGGCTGCGGCCAAAACATTCATGCAGTGCATGGAGGAGGAAGTGCGGATAATCGGTAGCTATATAATGGGGACAAGCCCATGGAGATGACCAACGAGAACACGGAAAGCTTCGCAGGAAACACGCACTGTCACATTTGCGAGGATGAATTGGTAATGGATAAGATTCGGGACTACGAACACCTCAACCGGATGTACTGCGGCGCAGCACACAACCAGTGCAGTCTGGATTTCAAGCTTTGAAGGTATGTCCTCGTTGTCTCCAACAACTTGAACGGGAATGACGCCCACAAATTCGTCAAGGAGCTTGGGAATACTTAGAGTAGGATCAACTGCACCCCAATACCGACGAGAAGTACATCAGCTTCTCTCCACACGGGTGGGAGGCCTGGAGATAAGGTTTATCAACTCCAAGTGGTTCATGCTCGGCAGCATGGGTACCCTATCCAAGAACCCAATCCCCGGTCAATTTAAGACCGCAAAGGCTAGATTTGGTGACCATCACGAGATAATGATACGCAAGGGGCCATTCCCTATGATTACATGGATGGGCTGCCCAAGTCTGAAGAGACTAAGCTCCCGCCCAAAGAAGCTTCCTACAGCACGCTCTCTGGGGAGCATACCGTATAGCGGGTTATTTTCGCGGGTCAAAAATTTCGCTGAATTGATTGGAAAATGCATGCCAAAAATTTTAGCGTGATAAATTTTCGGGGATTATCAAAGATCCTATATATATCCTAAGAATGCAGAAAATATTCGCGGAATTTATTTTCGCGATTTAAGTCCATCCACGAAAATATGCGAACATTAAAACCCCGCGAAAATTACCCGCTATACGGTATATGCGATTACGTCCACTGTCGGAGGGTCTTGAAGACCTTCGAGTGCAAGACTCTACGCGACTACCAAGACCGCTACTAAGAAACCGATGCCTTACTGCTGGGGATATTTCAGGATTATCTGCATGGCCAACTATGGACTCGATCCTTCCCACTACTTCACCTCCCCGGGTTATCAATCGATGCCGCCCTAAAACCACCGAGGTCAGATTGGAGCTTCTTTCCGATCCAGATATGCTGATGATGTTCAAGAGGGGGACCAGAGGAGAGAGCTATGATCTCTCACCGCCAACAACCCCTACATGGAGACATACAATCGCTCCAAGCTAAGTACCTCATCTACCTCGATGCCAATAATCTTTTACGGGTGGGCGATGGCGCATCCTGTCCCAACGGGGGACTTTGAGTGGATGTAGCCGGAAGAAATTAATCCCGGAACATCCCGATGACCACGAATATGGTGCCATGCTAGAGTTTGACGTAGAATTCCCGCAGGATCTTTACGACGCCCACAATGACTACCCTCTCACGCCCGAGAACGCAGAGATCGGCAAGTTGTGCAAGCTAGTGCCCCAGCTGGATAAGCGCGTAAAGTAAACGCTCCTCTATCGAAATCTTAAAATGTACCTGGAGAGAATGATGAAGCTCACCAAAGTCCATCGGATCATCGGATTCGGTCAATTCCAATGGAACAAGCAATACTTAGATCTGAATACTGCTCTTCGCGCCAAGGCTAAGACCAACTCTAGGAAGGCCGTCTTCAATTTCATAGTCAACTCGGTATTTGGCAAGGCCTATGAGAATATCCGGAAGCGGGGTGGCCACCGAGAAGTGGCTCCTAAAGCTCATTGCCGGCCAAAACTTCATTCGCCATGTCGTCTTCACCAAAAACCTAGCAGCCGTCCATATGAAGAAGATCAAACTCAATTTCGATATGCCGATCTACCTGGGAGCCTGCATTTTGCACATCTTGAAGCTCCTGGTGTACGGCTTTCACTACGGATTCGTGAGGAAGACCTTCGGCAGCAAGTCCGGGCTGCTCATTACCTACACCGACAGCTTGGCCATGAGATCCAGATCGACGACTTCTACCGGAATATCGCCCCAAACGTCGAGGCCAAATTCAACACGCCCAACCATTCCTGAGCATCCCTCCGGCATCCCCACCGGGAAGAATAAGAAGGTCCTAGTGATGTTCAAGGACAAGTGCCGCAGCAAGACCATAACCGATTTTGTGGGGCTCCGGACGAAGCTATACGCCTTCAAGGTGGATGACGGTCAGACCACTAAGAAGGCGAAGGGATCACCAAGATCGTCGTTAAATGCAGCATTGCCTTACCGGTGTTGTTGCTGCACCACTGGTACTTGCTGATATAGGTTTCGGTGCAGCAGGGGTTGCAGCAAGTTCCATTGCTGCAACAATCCATGCACCGGCAACTGTGACAATAAGTTCGTCCGCCTTGTGTCAAACTGCTGGAGTTTTAGGCATGGCAGCTATACCTCAAGCCGAAGTTGGAGTAGCAACAGGAGCCGAACCTGGGACAATAACTACTATCTTAGTTTGAATGACCTGAAAACACTGTGATCGTTCGATCCTTCGAGGTTTACAAGCGACGCCTCGACACCCAGCAGGAGATCCATATGTCGATAAACATCCTCCGTAATCACCTACAGAGTTTCAAAATCTTTCCAAACAGTATTTAGTTATTTGTTTCCACTGGGTCGATGCCACTGCTGGTGGAATGTTAGTCCCCGAGGGTATTCACGAGCTCAGTAGTCAGTACTTCGGTGCTGACACGAAAGCCGATTCTATTTGGAACCTTACAATATCTAATTTTTTGTAAATTTTGTTGAAACTAAGGAGTATCTCCCTCATGCAAAGCTCTGTCCTTAGCTGATTTTGGCTTTCTGTTTAGATCATATTTGGTAATTTAGTTCTCTATCAGTTTTAAACATCTTTGACTTTATGGTCTCCCAAACGTTTAGATTTTATCTGCACTGAAGAGACATAAGTTGTCGAAATGCGCATATGCAGAATCAAAATTCGCAGTAACATCGGTATTTAGTTATTTGATGTGATCTGTGCATATGCAGAAACTGAATTAACAGTAACTTCGGTATTTTGTTATTTATTACCACTGGGTCGATGCCACTGCTGGTGGACTGTTAGTCCCCGAGGGTATTTATCAGCACAGTAGTCAGTACTTCGATGCTAACCCGAAAGCCGATTCTATTTGGAACCTTACAATATCTATTTTTTTGTAAATTTTGTTGAAACTAAGGAGTATCTCCCTCATGCACAAGTCTGCCCTTAACTGATTTTGGCTTTCTATTTAGATTATATTTGGTAATTTAGTTCTCTATCAGTTTTAAACATCTTTGGCTTTATGGTCTTCCAAACGTTTAGATTTTATCTGCACTGATGAGACATAATTTGTCGAAATGTGGATATGCAGAATCAAAATTCACAGTAACTTCGATATTTAGATATTTGATGTTATCTGCGCATATGCAGAAACTGAATTAACAGTAACTTCAGTATTTTGTTATTTATTACCACTGGGTTGATGTCTTTGTTGGTGGACTGTTAGTCCCGAGGGTATTCACCAACCAAGTAGCCAGTACTTTAGGGCTGCCCCGAAAACCGATTTGATTTGGAATATTTAACTTTAACAACATTTCATTCAAAATAAAGGAGTATCTCCCTCTTGCATAGTTCTGTCCTTTGTTGGTTTTGGCCTTACTATTTAGACCCTCTTTGGTAATTTGTTCTTTACCAGCTTTTATATTTATTTCGGTATATGGATTTCATAACGTTTTTATATGATCTGCACCGAAGAGACATTAGTTATCGAAATAATAATATGCAGAAACTAAATTAACAGTAACTTCGGTATTTTGTTATCTACACCAGATCTACGCCCAGATCAACAAGATCGCCCTGTTGGCCGAGGAAGATAAGCGCCATATCCTCCCAGATATACATGTATGTAGGAGATGATCTTTGGACTACAAATAACTGGATACGTTTGCATCTCATTGTAGGAAGCGCATGTCAATTTGGTGGATGCGTCAGGATATCGATATGAACGATCATCTCATCACCAGTCTTGGATTGCCTCGGGATAGCTCGGACGCGGTCACGAAGAGATGGGTCAATTTCCAGCTGAAGGATAGTGTGAAAGGTATCGATGACCTAGAGGCAGAGCTCAATGCGACCCAAAAAGCACTCGTGGAAGAAAGGAAAGCTTGACCACATGGAAAATATACTGCAAAATCCGTAATCTACCAGGTGGCTCTCATGAGCCGATCACCAAGGGATGGCACGAAGGAGTGATCTGGCAACATTTATTCACGGGAGAATTGCTGTACTTGAATCGAAAATTACGGAGCTCCATTCATAGGATTGGGCTAGGGGTATATTACACAACCTTTCTGGCCTCTCGAGGGACCGGAAAGATGACCGATTGATGGGCTTATTAAAGATTGAGAGGTAACCCCTTCTCTTCTCTTCACGAAGGCCTAATTCACGCCGCCTGGGAATCACCGCCGCAAGACCATCTAAATGAGATAAACGTCTTGGTCAATAGGTTTGTTCGCGAATCCAATCAGTGACGTCACAAAATCAATTTTTTAGTTGGCAAAATTGTATTTCAGGAATAAATTGCATTGTATAGCAATGGGACAGAATTTTACTTTTCAAAATAACTTTTCACATACTAGTCCGATTTTGGATCTATAAAATGCATAATAAACCTCGAGATTTTCATATTTTTTCTATCGATTTACTTTTTCTAAATTTCCTCTGAATAATTGGAAATGTGTATTTCAAATATTTAGAAATTGTCAAAAATTTGAATACTTTACAAATACGTCAATTAGATCAAATAAAAATAATCAAATATAGAAAATTTTTATATCCTGTTAAACTGTAAAATGTCTTCAATTCAGATCAAAAGAAATTATAAAATTACCTTTAAAAACAAACCCATACAAGTTAATTGAAAATGACATTTTTATGACCCTAATTAATGAATACGATTTCTTGCCAGCCAAAAGGCTCCGCAGGTAAAAATATCGAGGTTGTGACGTCACGGCGAATAAGCCTATTCGCTGCAGCTCGGGCTCCTTTAGGCGATAGGTGGGTGGTCGCGTCACTAAAGCCTGGAAAGTGTTTTAAATTTCCTCGGTCCAGCGCGGGAGATATCCTTTCTCGAAAGTGCCCTTCTTCTTGATGGTCCGGACTTTATCGTCGACGTCGAATCGCTGCGGCTGTATTGGTGGGAAATCCATGTCAAGGTTCCAGATGACCTTGACCTAGTGCTCTTTCTGGCTCGCTGCGGTGGGAGTCATCTTTATTGATCGATGTGTGGTGGTTTTATTCTCGCGGACTCGATCGTCCAAAACGGGGAGGTAGGTGCCCGTAGAATTGGCCAAAAAGTACTTGAATATTGTTTTTGAACATCTCTCCATTCATGGTAAGATTCCGGCGCATTGTCACGCTCGACTTTTCGTTCTATTCGGTGGAGTAGAGCTCGCATCATGCAGCCGGGGCAGATCCTTCATTATACGATTATAGATTTGAAGCACTAATCGGTCCATAGCTTCTTTGAAGACGGTCCGGAAGGCATCTCGAAGCCTTTCTTTACCTTGAGCAGCACCAACCATCCGTACTTTGAGAAGACGCCGAATGCTCAAGAGGTACTAAAATGCGCTAATATCTACGAAATGGGTGCACAGGTCTCGTCTACCCAACCTACCACCATGCGATGCCTCTGAAATTTGGGTTGGACTAGCTTATGCAGCTTTTTAGCTAGATCATCCGACCATCGTTCTTTTTCCTCAAGCCCAGCCCAAATCGTACCTTGGTATCGTTATGGGTCTGACGATGCCAAGCTCGAAGCTTTCGCACGCTGTTGGGTTGGGAGTGGCATCGAGGGAGGCTATTTATATAATATAAGCCTTCATAGGTTCATGTCATCTATAGTAGACGTTTTCATCGGACTTTTGCATTTTTCAAATTACGATAGTGGTAGTGACAGAGGACTTAACTGATACAGTGAAGTTGAAATACAAATAAAATGTGTATTTCTTTTATTATTCCTAAGTTTTGAGTTGTTAATTCCGTATTTCTACATGTTTGAAGTCAATCAATCATGTTGTTGTCGCCATTTTCAAATGTATCTTGGGTACCATGTGCCGATTTATATATTTTGCAAAATACGCGTACTCGGCGCATTGATAAACGCAAGTGTTTCCTCGAGGTATGTCACTGGTGTGGAGCTTTGATCGCTTGCGGGGAGGATGGAACTTTTCTGCTTATCCGAATGCAAGACGCTCGAAGCAACGGTATGAGGCGTTCGATCCAACGTTTAGGGGTGTTTGCGATGCTCTAGATAACTGACGTTCAGTGTGAGGCACTTGCTAGGGACTTCCAAGAGACCAACCGCAATTATCAAGGCCAACGATATGTAGCGTCGCCTAGATCAGATCGGATTTCTCCAAGATATTCAAGCCCGTGGTCGAAATGCAAAAGGAGACAAAAAGATCGAAGATATCCCACTCACTCTACCCGTCTCGATGCCTGCGCTTCCTCCTGCCGCCAAGAGCAACGACGACCCACTACCCATTGAGCAAGTATTGAAAACCAACCTCGGTCCGCGAGCATCCCACTATCTTCAGTGAAGTGTCGCTCCCAAAGCTGACCATACCTTTGGATTACGAGTGGAAGACGACTGCATCATGATCAAGAGTCTGCCCGTCACTTTCGACGGAGACGATATCTTCGTCGATGGTGAACAGTATAGGGTTAAGCCCGGACTGTGGGAGCTCATGGTCATGAAGCATCCCGAAGATTTCGAGGTTGATGACCTGAATACCGATGGCGATATCATACGAGCATTTAGTGACATGCACAGAGGCAACTCTGCACTTTTGCAGACTTCTAAGCTAGCAAAAGCAAGAAATGAAAGGAGATCGTCTCATGCCTCTATGAGCAAGATAATTATGAAAGTGGGGTGAAGGCAGTCTTTCTTCCCAAATGCTTTGACTAGTTGTTTGATCGTCTCGATGCCCCGCCGCATACCAGACTGGGAATAATAGGGTGCGCAACGAAATCGTGGCCCTCCGCGATGCCATGAAGAAATTTCAGCAGGGAGGAGTATGAGAAGCTGCATCGAAACCTCCTCTAAATAAATCTACCTTGCCTTTAATAGTGAATTATGGCTATCGCCGGAGGTATGCAGTCGATGCACTACCTTTTGATATCATCTGACGAGTATTTTCCTCTTCCACCGCGAAGACGTTTGGAAGCATGACCGTGAGCGACGCTTCCCATGCAACCCTGAAGGGTTTTGAGAAAGGACGCAGCGTTGTTCAGCATTTAGCAAGTGAATTCCGCTCAAACCGGTGCTAGAGGCCGTCTTGAACTTGCTGTAAGATAGGAGTGTTTGCTCCTTGTTGAAGGCCTCCTGGTGACTTAAAGACGAAAAGCAACAATGAAAGCGTTGTTCCATTGCTTAATCTTACCATGTATTTATAGGGATTTTGTGCCATGTACATTTACTCCATATCCCTTTATTTGTTCATTTGAAGAAAGGACCGACGAAGGCAGTGGACGACGCTGTTCATCTAGTGACCCGAAAAAAGTCCCCAGTACCACCCGCCGCCAAGACCTAGAGGGCCTCGCAGCAGCAGGCTCAATAATCTCATCTTGGGTGGTGGCATCGCAACAACCCTGACTTCGATGCTATAGATAAATATATGATGGCTGATATGCTTACTTTCATCGAAGGACTGACTCAGCTGAATAATAACCGTGTGAAGTGTAATTATACACAACAATATCGAGACCCAGGATCTCTTCCTCCACCCCGGCAGAAGCTATCTCTTGATCGAAGGCCGTCTTCTGAAGAACGATGGGACCGCCTATATACATATTCTTTTCTCTGTACCTTTGCTTATTGGTTTTTAGGGAAATAATCTATCTATCTATCTATCTATCTATCTATCTATCTATCTATCCTACGGAGATTGTATCGCTCGTCCAAAATGGCGCCATGCATCTCTTTCGTAGCAACAGCACCCCACTCTCCGGCCACCAGATTGAGAACCTAAAAGACCCCGGTATCACCATCACCATGCTGAGACAGCTGACGTACTCCGACAACTTATCCAAATCGCAAGGCCTCAAACGGGTTCAACGATTCCACGGCTGATGCCGAGGCAGATAACGATGAATTTGCAGCCCGCAAAGGATATATCATCACTAAGCCAGTCAATAAGGGATCCATTGCACTCAAGAACGTCTTCGGCTTTGCCAGGGATAACGATAAGATCCTCTACGGATTCAAGCACTAGCTCTCCCTGGTGGGCGATTCGGATGCCAATGCGGTGCTGAGAGTCGCCGCTGTAAACGACGTCGCCAAAGCAGTCTTGAGTAAGGTCTCCTGGTCCGTTCCCCACGTCACTCATTACGAAAAAAGAAGTTGTGGCGTTATAAGACCCTCCAGAGGAAAACCAAAAATTGCGGATTTCACATGAGGCAGTACAATTCCATTGGCGTGCCCCAGACCTCGCAATGTCACTTGCGTCTAGCCGCTAAAAGTGTTCGTGAGAAACATCGATGGATTATCATCGCCTTCAACACGGTTATGAGAAATGATCAGACGCAAAATGCTGCCGTCTTCGACCACTGCTAATTCCTAAATATCAACTTGACCCTCAATGCTGATCGCTACTCCGTCGTTGACTTCAATGCCAGCTTTTCCCGATGCTAAGGTCTATAAGGAGGTTGCCGAATTCTGCAACAAATTCTATCACATGGAAAGTATGCTGAGCAATTACGGAGTCAACCTCTCCGACTTCATCGATCCCTGTCTCCTATTCGTCATCGAAGCGAGCCATCAGTTCGAGCGGCTGAAAGAGTCCTACGTGGATATCTAGATCCGAGCTGACTTCGAGCGCAGCGTCCCTGCCAATACCCAAGCTATCGTCCTGGTCATCTCCAATCGAATCCTCTAGTTCATATGCCTAAGACCGGAGCACGAACGGTTACGTGGAGGGTAAGCACATTGTCGATATCTTCAGATTCAATAGCATCTTCGTGAATAGCAATATCATGCACGGAAGTTACGTCAACGGCACCCAGCAGTCAACCATCTATACCTTTTTTATCGGTAATTTTAATGAATTTCCTTTGATCTACAGAGACTGATAATCCCAGTATCATCGAACTGGACATTATCACGAAATTATTGGGTCACTGTGAAGGCGTCACGTGCGGGTTGCTAAGCTGACGTCATGTTTTGTACTAATTGTCGTGTTCATACGCATTTAAATTATTGCAACAAATAATAGATTAACTTTGCTTACATAGAAATTTCAGTTTATTTTAATCTATTTTAGATTTCTGTTTGTCATTTTGTGAATTACCGATAAAAGAAATATAGGAAATTTTGTTTTTGATACGGACTTTATCACGACGTAACACATCAAGCTCGCCCTAGCGGGCTCACTTGATACTGGTCGTGATAAAGTCCGTATCAAAAACAAAATGTCCTATATTCCATATCGATCATCCTTCATGATCATCTAGACCCCAAGAATCTGGTCTACTTACTATTGACCCCGAGGATAATTGACCGCATGCAAACTTAACTTATCGGTCTAGACGGTCGCCCCATCCATCTGCAAGGGAACATCTAACCATCCGCTTCTATCTGCGGGAGGTAATAAATGGATTATCAATAGTTCGGTCTCAACTCGACGAAGGGTCAAGGAGAGAAAATCCAGGGTGCAGCAAAAATGGGGTTGGTCGTGCGCGTCCGATTGCTGAATCAAATCTATCTGGCAGCCATAAAATGCTCAACACCCCCCGACAGATCCAGCGGATCACCAAGTCTTTGCAGAATGGTAAGGATGGTATGGTCTTGGAGATGAGCCCGAAGCAGGTGAGGTATAATGTGCAGATTGAAGGTGGATTACTCTCCATGCTCGCAGGTCTCGCCTCTGCTTCGGTAAATATGCTAGCCAAAACAGTGCTGCCTGCTTTTGGTATGGGTGCATTAAGCGGTTTAGGCAGTGCAGCCATCCCAAAAGTTATGGGATCAGGATTATACCCCAAGAAGGTTGGAAAATTTGCTGCGCGAAACCCAAAGGTTGTGGTCTGTACCTCAGTCCAGGTACTTTGCCCAATACCTACGGCGATGGATTGTACTTCAAGAGTAGACATCGGCTCTGCGATGGTAGTGGACTGATCCTTAGCCCCAATAGCCCCTTCAAGAGCATTCCCAGCTTGGTATGCTCTTATAAATAAATGTATCAAGTAGATGCCAGTCCTATCGCGTGCATGGAAGGAGGGCTATCCGCAGAAATCCAAAAATATGAGCATGCCTTGAAGATCTAGATAAATCTGGTGGGTGTTCCGTGAGCAGTCTATGGCTAACCAGTGGTACAATGGGGGTCTGCTTTGACCGGTATGCTGTGGTATCCATTCCCCTGGATTCCACCGCCTGCTTATGTGCCACGAGAACTATGGTCATGTCCTTGATCTTACGCCGAGTCGCCAGGAAGAATTAGAAGTATCGAGACACCGTGCGACTTTAAAAAAACCTACAAATCCCAGCTGACAGGTGAAAATGGTGCTCCTGCAATCTTTCTAAAGGATAACGATGGGAAGCGTCAGCTTCGTTAACCTTCTATCCCGATTAGTGAAGAATTGAATGCGCATGCGTCGTGGGGTGGGTTCTTCCAATCGCGCATCGTATTGTTTAAAGGTTGGAGAAGTAAAA
Organism: Modiolus philippinarum; assembly: GCA_002080025.1. Taxonomy (NCBI): domain Eukaryota; kingdom Metazoa; phylum Mollusca; class Bivalvia; order Mytilida; family Modiolidae; genus Modiolus; species Modiolus philippinarum. The sequence continues at coordinate 27,048 of MJUU01029924.1, forward strand.
CGTACCATGATTTTTAATTGGTGTATTCTCAGGATTAGCAAATAACATTAACCAATCAGCTACCTGACAGATCTTTCAACATATATGCCTCACTTATCGTGTTACGGATGATGTTAATAGAGCAGGACATGCTTACCCTACCGGATCACCTGATGCCACTATTAATTTCATTGGAGTTCACACTGTGAGTGCCTTTGTTTTGAATGTAATGGTTTTTTTTTTATTTCTGTGCTTTGTAGCTGTCTAACGTCATTGTTACCTGTGTACTCGTTTTTGTCACGTCTTTGGACTTCGATTTCTTGTAAATACCACTCCTTTGTTCCTTCGGTATTCAACTGCCGTTGTTTCGGCTAAGCCTCACTCCCCGCTCATTCATGAACCCGCCTGATCAAAGCGAAAGATGACCCCCAAAAAATCCTAATCCGCATTGAATTGAAAAATATTGCGTCCTTACCCGTAGCCCTTTGATATTTTTTTTTCTTCCGCGCCGGATTGTATGAAAGGTAGTGCTTATTAGATCTTTTTTTGCTTAGCTAAAATCCGATGCTTCGAACGAAAGCTCCTTGCAAGGGACCCTTCTCTTTGTTGAGCGAGGGGCAGCCCTATACCTTTATTGATCTCCCTTCTCGATTTTTCAGTGCGAGAAATTTGCTTTTGCAATATTTTCCAGCCACTTCCGTCACTTCCACGATTCTCTATATCACCCCTATGGGCAAGTCCTTCAATTTGAGGACTTCCTGATTCTGTTCCTGCACCTTTTTCTGCCTTGAAACAGTGGTGGATTTAGGGGCGGGAGCCCGGGTCCTCCTTGGGTTGGAAAATATTTAAAATTCATAGGGTTTTTCGGAAAATTAGGTTTCGCGCCCCCTTTTTTAAATTATGCCCCCTTTAGCAATAAGTCTGGATCCGCCACTGTGAAATGTGTCTTCGCTGAACGTCAACATAAAGGGATCACTATCCGTCGTGGGATTGTCTTCGGCGTAACTGGGCCCTCTGAAAATTTGGCATGAAGTATCAGAATATGGACCTGTACCATGTAAGAGAGTTTCGGATCTCTCGCTTGCCCGCCTCCTGTTTGACGGAACTTAGAACATTTTTGCAACTTGAAAATTTCTGTCACGTTTTTCTCAAGAAACACATACCTCCGCCTTCCGCAATTCAAAACGGAGTATCAGTATCGGGACCTATACTTTGGATCCCTTGCATGCCCACTTCCTGTTTGACGGAATTTAGAATATGCTTTGCCTATTGGCGTAACAAAAAAATCTGTCACATTTTTCTCAGGAACCACATATTCCGCCCTTCCGAAAATTAGCATGCATTATCAGTAAGGGGACCTATACCGTGTAATAGGGTTTGGGATCTCTCGCATGCCCACTTACTGTTTGACAGAACTTAGAATATCTTAAGTGTGTATATCAACATACCTTTATTCCGTAAATGTTTAGGGGTAAAATGAGGATCAGTATGTAAGACGCCGTTTTAGAAAAGTGAGGGGGAAATTTGAGTAGCAGTATATAAGACACTGTTTCAGTACTCAAGATTACGAAATAATGATGAGGGAGAGTCGGAGGGTGTTTCATCCCGGAATCCCGACTTTATTTTTTCTATATCCCGAAATCCCGAACTACAAAGTAACGTAAAGACTGATGTTATTCCGGTTCCCGGTGAAGTTATTTCCCGAAATCCCGGGCTTAAATAATGAAATATCGAGATCCCGAGCTTAAAAACATCAAATCCCAACATCCCGAAAAAGGCCCCCCTCAATGATCATCTACAACTAGAGGTTGTCTGAAACGACAGCTATCCTCGCACTCCTTGTTTGGTACAGAAAATAGTTGTTATACACCTGGGCTTAATTTCTTCGCTATATTTTTTAAATTAAACTATCGATACTCGTTATTTTTACTAAAAAAATCATGGATATGTGGTTGCTAGGCAGAATTCAATAAATAAATAACTAAATAAATAAATAACTGGTTTTTTTAGACTTTCAAGAAATTTATTAAGATTGGAATCAAATATTTTTGAAAGCCAATTGATAAAAATATTTGTCCTAAACTAAACAGATTATTTACGTATGGTTGCTGGGTAGAATTCCAAAAAAATAAGATGTCTTTGAAACTTTCAGGTTATTTTCCAAAATTGGAATCAAATACTTTTCCAATCAAATTGATAAAAATGTTGGTCCTAAACTTCACATACAATTTAAGTACCCGGTTGCTAGGTAGAATTCTAAAAAAAAATACTGGTCTTTGAAACTTTCAGGAAATTTACCAAGATTGGAATCAAATGTTTTTGAAATTCAATTGATGAAAGTGTTTGTCCTAAACTACACAAACAATTTAAGTACAGTTGCTAGGTAGAATTCCAAAATATAAGTGGTCTAAGAGACTTTCAGGAAATATAACAAAATTGGAATCAAATATTTTTTAAATCCAATTGATGAAAATGAATATCCTAACTATACAAACACTTTAAGTACGGTTGCTAGGGAGAATTCCAAAAAATAAGTGGTCTTTGAGACTTTCGGGAAATTGACAAAGATTGGAACCACCTTTCAGTATGCTAAATTTCAGAATTTCGTTTTTTCCCCCCAAACACTTGTCAGAATATAAGATTATATGCAAAAATTTCAAAAATATGTGTTCTGACATTTTCAGGAAATTTACCATAGTTGGCACAGGAATCAAAATTCCAAAAAATTTGGGCCTCTTGTTTGCATTAACACCAATATCCAAAATCCGAAAGCTTATTATGCTTAATAAGCTTTCGGATTTTGGATATTGGTGTTAATGCAGCATATCTGCAACTTTAACAGAATTAAAACCCTAATTTCAAAAAACCCCGGTAGGAGTAGTTCGCGCGTCACATCGTTTCGGACAGCTAGACTACGGACAGACCGAGGCGAAAACAATATCCCCGAACGCTCTTCGGAAAGTGAGGGGATAATTAAGTGTGCTTGACAACATGTATTATCATACACTTTATTCCGTGAATGTTTGGGGGAAATTGGGGATCAGTATATAAAGACACCGTTTTAGAAAAGTTTGGATCAGTAAATAAGACGTTGTTTTAGTACTTTCACAAAATACAGGTCATTTATCACCCCCTCACTTTATGAAGAAAATTCGGGATACATGTATTGTTTTTGTCTTCGTCTGTCCGGAGCGATGTGACACGAACTACTCCTACATTTTTGGAATTATTGGTTTTATTTTTGTTAGAATTGTTCCACGAATATGCTTTCGGATTTTTTATATTTGGGTCAAAAATATTTGATTCCAATTTTTGTAAATTCCGTGAAAATCTCAAAGACCAGTTATTTTTGGGTGTCTACCTAACAACCATACTTACATAGTTTAGTAAGCCCAGTTATTTTTATTTTTTGGGGGTCGGTGGTGGTTTCTATATACCTAGCAACAATACTTACATAGATTGTTTAGTTTAAGACAATCATTTTCACCAATATGGATTTCAAGAGTATTTGATTCCAATTTTGGTAAAAGTCTCAAAAACCAGTTATTTTTTGGAATTCTGCCCAACATCCATATATCCTTGAATTATTTTAGTAAAAATAAAGACTATCAATAGTTTGATTTTAAAAATGTTGAGAAAATTAAGACCAGGGGTATAAAAACTATTTTGTGTGTTAAACGGGGAGTGCGGGGATAGCTGTCGTTTCCGATAACTTTAGTTTATTAAGTGTGCAAATTATCATACTTTTCATCTGATTCCGTGAATGCTTGATGGAAATTTGAATATCAGTATATAAGACAACATTTTGTGAAAGTTTGAGGGAAATTTGAGGATCAGTATATGTAAGACGCTATTTTAGATAAGTTTGGGGAAAATTGAGGATTTCAGTATAAGGCACTGTTTTAGAGAAGTTTGGGGAAATTTTGAGGGTCAATATATAAGACACGGTTTTAAAGACGTTTTGGGGAAATTTGAGGATCAGTATATAAGAAAGTGTTTTAGGAAAGACTGGTCAGTATATAAGACAGTGTTTTAGGAAAGACTGAGTATAATTTGGGGATCCGTATATAAGACAGTGTTTTAGGAAAGACTGAGTGAAATTTGGGGATCAGTATATAAGACAGTGTTTTAGAAAAGACTGAGTGAAATTTGGGGATCAGTATATAAGACAGTGTTTTAAGAAAGATTGAGTGAAATTTGAGGATCAGAGTATAACACACTGTTTTAGTGCTTTGATGCAATGAAGGTCTTCTGTTATTCAGTGTGTATATTATCATAATCTTTATTCCGTAAATGTTTGAAAGAGATTTGAGGATCAGAAAGACACTGTTTTACACAATTTTTGGGGGAAATTTTAGAATCAGTATACCATAATTGAACTATTTAAGGATCAGTATATAAGACACTGTTTTGGAGAAGTTTTAGACAGAATTTTAGGATAAGTATATAAGACACTGAGAAGATTGGTGGAAATTTGAGGATCATTATATAAGACCAGGGACTATATAGAATAGTCCCTGATGAGACATTGTTTTTGAGATGTTTGTTGAAAATATAAGACACTGTTGTTAGTTTGTTTGAAATTTGAGGATCGGTATATAAGACAATGTTTTAGAGAATTTGAGAGAAATTTGAGGATTAGTATATAGCTATAAGACACTCTTGATATTAGAGAAGTTTGGGGCTTTAGGATCTGTATATAAGACACTTTAAAAATAGACAAGCTTGGGGGAAATTTGAAGATCAGTATAAGACATGGTTTAGTTGCGGAAATTTGAGGATTAGTATTTAGACACTGTTTTGGAGAATTTGAGGGTAATTTGAAAGATCGGCATGAAAATTCGACAGTTAATGAATTTTTAGTTCCTTTTTTGTCGCCTGCACCTAGTGCAGGATCGACACATAGGGATCACTATCCGAGGATCACTATCCGTCGTCTTGCGTCCGTCTGTTGGTCTGTCCGTCTG
>MJUU01029930.1:2143-22550 GCA_002080025.1 Modiolus philippinarum
ACAATTCTTTAATTCGTTGTCGTAGAAAAAGAAACAGCGTTTTATATAAAAGTGTTAATTATTCATCACCCAACAGAAGAGGATAACATATATACAAAGAAATCATTTCTTTGATTTATTCAGTTATATTTCAAAATGGAAAGGTTTACAACCCTTAAAAGCTATTTGGATAGGCTAAACCCGTTACAGGGAATTTAAAGTTTTCCTTCACGATGATGGTATATTGGAATCCAGAGGACAAATGGAAAACTCAGATCTACGGGAAGGAACTAGAACTACCAATATTACTTTGGGGTCCTAAAGTGGGATCCGTGTACAATGTACGAAAATAAAGAAAAATGTCCTTGAACGATGTACGAATAACTAAATACCGAAGTTACTGTGAATTTATTTTCTGCATATGCGCATTTCGACAACTTATGTCTCTTCAGTGCAGATAAAATCCAAACGATTGGAAGACCATAAAATCAAATATGTTAAAACAACTGATAGAGAACAAATACCCAATATGATCAAAATGAAAAGCCAAAATCAGCTAAGGACAGAGCTTTGCATGAGGGAGATACCCCTTAGTTTTCAACTAAATTTACTAAAATTTAGATATTCCAAGGTTCGACATCAAATCGGCTATCGGGTCAGCACCGAAATACTGACTACTGGGCTGGTGAATACCCTCGGGGACTAACAGTCCACCAGCAGAGGCATCGACCCAGTGGTAACAAATAACTAAATACGAAGTTACTGTGAATTTATTTTCTGCATATGCGCATTTCGACAGCTTATGTCTCTTCAGTGCAGATAAAATCCAAACGGTTGGAAGACCATAAAATCAAATATAATAAAACAACTTATAGAGAACAAATACCCGATATGATCTAAATGAAAAGCCAAAATCAGCTAAGGACAGAGCTTTGCATGAGGGAGATACTCCTTAGTTTTCAAGAAAATTTACAAAAATTTAGAAAACAGCCCTAAGATCAAAATTTGTGTGTACGTTGTACGAAGCATGGTTTTGTACGAATGTACGTGAAACAATAAAGGTCTTGTATGATGTACGAAAAATAAAAATGGTCGTGTACGTTGTGCGAAAATAACCCTTTACCACCATCTTACTTCATAGAAATATTTTATGAAAGTATTGTTTGTTCTTTATTAGCATTTACACATTCATGGTTTTTGATTAATGTATTTTTGTATAAATTTAAACAGGAGCTCTATCCTTAGCTTATTTGGTTTCTAACTTCTATCAAATTGGCTGTTTATTCTTTTATCAGCATTTTCACATACTCTTGTATTTGGTCTTTCAAATGAATTGACTTGATCTTCACTAGACATAAGTTGTCGAAAGCCATCTGCAGAAACTGAATTTACAGCATTATTATTATTTTTTTTTATTTGTTGATTATTTTGTTGACTATTCCACGTATTGTACTGCAGTGTTGTGTAGCAGTTTTAAATGATGGGTATCAAAAATGCAACATATTACTCCTTTCAATGAGTGCCAAGTGTCTAAAACAGTTCTTTTTGCAAGCTTAGGAACTATGTTGAAAGTGCTTGCAACATAAAAAAGGTAGAGTATGTTTTAACTTTCGGCCATACGGCTAAGAACTCCTGAATGCACTAAGAGGAAAACTTGATAAAAACTGAAGCAAGTGATTAATCATCAATGCAAATCATAATCTACAAGAAACTTGTCCTAGTAGCCTCTCTAAAAGAAAATAATGACCTATTTGGCGAATTACAAGACATTCACACCAATGATCAAGCAAACGGAAACAATGTAAGTGAAATTATGCTGTAACGTGAACAAGACGCCGACAACACATCCAAAATCAACATTAGTGAGAAATTAATTTATAAGTATGGTAACGGAATGGTAAAGTTTCATTACGATGAATAATGAAGAATCTCTGAAAAATGCAGAGCTAGGATTTCTACAACAGATTCAACTGTCGTCGCTCGTAAATGATGAAAAGACGACAACAACTGACTATATTTTTGAATATTTTGAACAACTCTCTTGGTGAAGAGTGTCATCATTGACGAAATATTTGAAATGTAAAATGACTATTTTGGGTGGACAACTCCGCAAATGTTTCCCGAAATAATGAGAAACACGAAGACATATATTCGTATCGGTAATATTTGATAAAAAATACGAGTGAACTAATTACTTAAACCTTTAATACAAAGGTGATATTGTTACGTTATTATTAGGTACAAACGTCAAATGTTTTTTATCTCGTTCAGAAAGCAAATGACAAAACTTTTAAGATGTTACTTTTTGAGCATCTAGAAACGACAAACTCGGTTTAAATTGAGTTGTTACAATATCATTCAGTTCGGTAACATTGATTTCTACTTTTAAAACACGATAGTGGTATGATAAAACAAGAAAACACAACAATAATATCTTAACCTTTCGCAAAAATTGTAATGACGGAAACTAATCATTTGACAAATGGAGAAAAACGCATGCTATATATGGATAGTATTTCGACGAAGAATATCAGACAGAATGATAAAACATAGACGTTTGCTTGATAACCGACATATCATGCCATGTTACCACTTAGAGCAATCTGCTCCATTTTTTTCAGTTCAGTGGAACTTGATAATACTTTGAATTCAAACTTCCTTTAGCAATTTAATTTGATTTATTGCAAAGTGACAATATATGCCAAAACATTACTCTGTTATGGATTTTATCTCAACTTTAGCAAATTTCTAAACGTTGATCGGTTACACAAAGTCACGTACAATTGAAATACAGCATCACTGGTATCCGTTTCATGATGTCATTGTTGAAAGGTAGGTAGGTTTGAATACAGCGGCAAACGAAAACCGAAGCAAAAATGAGGAAAGGGGATTCCAAAATCCAAAATCACAGCAATTAATAGAAGCTATTTTCAAACGTATTTATCTGCATCCTGAACCATTAGCATGATTAAGCTTTGCTGATCAGCAATATGTACTGTGCTTTACACGAATGTTTAGTCCTATTTATGATATTGCTTTGAAAAAAAAACTACAATTAAAGTGTTGTATGGAAAGCTAGAAGTATAGTAAACCTAAGAAAGAAAAGTTACTTCCTACATTGTGCGAATCGGTAAGGTCAGTTTTACTATATATACAACCAATAGAAGCAATTCATGATTAAGTCAATATCTTGCACCATTTTTGCAATGAACAATCTATTGTAATTTGGAGCAAAAAAATCTTATCCAAAGATACTTGGGTTTATCATCGGAAACCCATTGGATGCCTAGTTCTATATGTATTTCTAATTAGCTGTAGAAAACTTGAGTTAAGACTGGCAAACAATTTCTTGCCTGCCAACAAACCTATAATACATGGTTGAAAAACCAGGTTTTGCTGAGGAAACCCGTGTTTCTGTGAAACTTTCCATATACAGGTGGAGGATTTAGGCTTTGAAATTTTTTTAGACCATTCTGGTCAAAACTTTTATGCAATGAAAAACTTATATATATTTTCCCAGTTTCTCCCTCTGAATCCGCGCCTGATATAAAATGTTGATCAAATTATTATTGAAACAAACGTCGAGGAAATCTTTCAGGTAAAGTTTTACTATCTTTAACACATTCCATTACTTTTCTTACTTGTTTGAATAGTTCAGACGGTTTGAAAAACTACATGTTAACGTTTTTTTAGAAATGCTTTACGAAAAATGATGAGAAAACGCATTATATGTGATCTGGGCAAGGTGGCAATAAAGCTCTGGGCAATTTAAAAAAGTGATGTATTTTAAAAACATTGATAATATTAAAGTAAGTAAGAACCAAACCATCAGTCAAAAGAACAATCCATGGAGAACGGCACCATCTGAAACACTCAGAAACAAGGAGACCATATGAGAACGGACAAAAAAATGCAGAAACACATAGAGATGAACACCGTGGACCAAATTAAAACCATGGATGAGATCAGGTGTATCGGTATAGTAAGCATCTCCTGCTTCTCATAAAACACCCGTCGTGTTGAACATGTCAACCCCGATAGTAAAGTCAAATCGAGTAGAGGAAAAAGAAACTGTAGATGTAAAGGGATATATCTGTTGTCACCCTGGAACTAGATATGCTACAGCGATCCACAACATCGTGATGTCGACCTTAAAACTTCTGTAGTGATGACTTTAAGTTTATTGATGACATACCTTACTTAACTACATGTGAAGTTTATTTGTAAACAACCTAGCCCTATCAAGGAAGTCACTGTATCGACCACAAGCCCTTGAGTAGCGAATTAGATGTGAGATGTAATCTCCATATGCTAGTGCTTTTTGAATGTTGCTACAAAGAAAAAGGAAGTTGACTATTGGAAAAGTGAAGTCATTGCCTTTTTCATACAACTTAGTTGTAGTATACCTCTTTTGACAATTTTAAAATGAAGGTCAAGGAACGAGGCCGATGAGGAAATATCTGTAGTATCCTCAATTTCGAGCTCTTTTTAATAGATAAGATGAAAAAAAATCACCAAAGCGAAGGTTGTTTAGCGATAAAATATCATCTTTATAACAGAAGCTAAAATCAAAGGACTGGGCTAATTTTGTTTTTATGTAAAAGAAGAAGCCCTTCAATGATTTCAGTCTTATAAGAGAGGAGAAACAGATCGGCTAAAAGAGATGCACAGTTTGTGTCTATTGGAATTGCGATGGTCTGTTGAAAAACAAGTCCTTCAAACTGGACAAATATATTGTCGATCAGAATCTTACATTTTAATCACTACTTCCTCAGTTTTTTCTGTGATTCTGAGTCGTATTTCACAAAGTATGCTTGTTCTCTGCCTATAACAACATATAAATATCTTCGTTCGCCGTCCTTACGGTAGAAACATCTGTGAATTATATCTTTCAGTCGGTCATGAGGAATATTAGTATAAATTGTGGAGAAGTCAAAAGTTTTAATGGTGTTACAGTGTGTTAATGATCTTGATTTTAGGATGTCAAGCAGATCTTTAGACCTTTTTTAATATCCACATTTTATTTACACTACTTCTTGAAAAGCTACTATCACAGTATTTTTGAAGGCCCTGTTTTACGGCTGTCAAGATTGAGGTTAACATCTTAGAAATAGATTTTGTATAACATCTTACAGATCAAGCGATTTATCGTTGTATTCATCAGCCCGATAGTCAGACTTGTCCGACATGAAAATTTTACCTTGCGTGTTATAGAAATTTACTGTTTTTATCAAAATTCAAACCCCTTAAAAATACCGAGGCTTCATTCCGTGTATGGCACTCGATAGATATCCTTGGTACTGGATTTGGCTTCATATTTCGATTTATTTTGGTAATGAGTGTTTCTTTTGTTACAACTTTTGGATTATGGCTTTCCATATTATTTGATTTTAATGCTGCTGATGAGAGGTAACTCCTTGAAACACGTGTACAGCATAACGAAATTTATTGTTTTTTTTTTATGCAACTTCGGTATTTTTTGTATTGGTACGGGCATTTGTGTAATTTTGGTACCCAGTACAAGAGATATCAGTGTCTTCATCTTTGGTTGAAACCCCAAAGGAAAGCAAAACAGATTTATGGTTCTGTATCTCCTCCTTAGACAAAGTAGTAGCTGTGTAGGTTGGATTACCCTGGGTATTTCCAATGCGTAGCTCTTTCTTTAAACAATCGATGTAATAACTTTTACATATGAAAATGATGCTATAAGGGGCCTTATCTGATGGAACAACGACATATTTTTCATGAATATATTACAAGTAAAAACAGTTAATAATAAAGTTCGGGCTATTTACATATTGCCAGATAAATACTAAAATTGTTGAATAATGAATTCTCTAGATGTATACATTTTTGGAATCATTCTCACGAGTAAATAGAATCTTAACACCAATGACGGTGCAAAATCTAAAAATCTCAGACACTCGAAGGAAATAATCTGTCGAAAGAAAAAACTGAATTAAACCTACTAACTGCCAAGTAATCAGTATCATTATCAGACAAATAGCATTTCAATAAATTAAGAAATCGTTAAGAGCGGCTAATTTTTCGTCTTTCGCCCCACGTGACCTGCACATTGAGATGTCATGTCGCCTAAATTATTACATGAAATTCAATATGTCTGACGCCTAAATGAGAATTCCGTGAACAAAGCATTCATGTATAGATGTGATAAAAAAGTTAATACTACTTTTCACACGTCATCTTTGTAAATCTTAGCAGTCCATTTAATAATAATAACAGAACTGAAAATGCATTCTTTAGATAAATCACAAACAAAAATGAATTTACATGACTCTTTTCAACTTCATAACATCCATATTCATTAAAACTTTATATAAATTACCAAATACCGAAGTTTCTGTAAATTTTATTTCTGCATATGTGCATTTCGACAACTTATGTCTCTTCAGTGCAGATAAAATCAAAACATTTTGAAGTCCATCAATCGAAATACGTGTAAAAACTGACAGAGAACAAATAACCAATAAGATCTAAATAGAAAAGCATAAATCAGCTAAGGACAGAGCTATAAAAGAGGGAGATACTCCTTAGTTTTATACAAAAATTTCTAAAATTTAGATATTACAAGTTTCCAAATAAAATCGGTTTTCGGACCAGCACTGAAGTACTGGCTACTGTGTTGGTGAAAATCCTCGGGGATTAACAGTCCACCAGCAGAGGCAACGACCCAGTGGTAATAAATAACAAAATAGTCGAGGTTACTCTCAATCTTATTCCTGCATATGCACATTTCGGCAACTTATGTCTCTTCAGGGTAGATAAAATCAAATCATTTGAAAGTCCATTTGTCGAAATACGTGAAAAAACTGATGGAGAACAAATAACCAGTAAAATCTAAATGTAAAAGCAAAAATGTATAATATAAACTGAAACGCACACCAATTATTGGTAATATGGAGGATTAGACCAAATTCATTTTTGGCTGTCTGCGGCTCTATATTCTAAACAGGATCGAGGATCAGACAAAGTCCGGCGTTATTTTGATTTTGAACTGTACATCAACGTTCATGTATTTCAAGCAGGATGAAGGACCAGATGTGGCCCGATTTGGGTATTTGGCTTTTTGTTTTAAACAGGATTGAGAATCGGACCAAGCCCTTTGTCAGATATTATTCCGTATTGTAAACAGGATGAAGTAGGTGTATGTTATATTTGGTTCTGTACATTGTAATTTAAACCGGATGGAGGATGAAAACAAATACGGTGCTTGTTGCATTTGTCTCTGTATTTAAAAGATATGGAGGATCAGAACAATAGGAAAAAGAAGGGAAAAGGGGAATGTGTCAAAGAGACAACGACCCTAAAAAACCAAAACAAGTCCAGTTTTGGTTGCGTTTGGTTCAATCTTTTAAAGAAGATAAGGATCAGACATTGTCCGGGTTTTGGTTGTATTTGGCTCTCTTTTTTAACAGAACTGAGGATCAGACCAAGTTCGGGTTTTGGTCTTTCACGCATCAGTATCTCAAACGGGATGGAGTCAGGAGAAAACCTGGTTTGGTTGTATTTTTTCTGTTTTTAAACAGGACTGAGGATAAGACCAAGTCCAGTTTTCGTTTTGACTCCGTATTATCAACAAGATTGAGGATCAAAATAACCCCGAGTTGGTTGTGTTAAGCTGTGTGTATTAAAAATTGGAAGATAAGACTAAGTCCTTTGGTTGTACTCGGTTGCGTTTTTTAAACAACATGGAGGATCAGACCATGGCCAGCTTTGGTTGTATTTCGCTCTTTGTTTTAAACAAGATATAGGATCAGGACATGTCCAGTTTTGGTTGTATATGGTTCTATATTTTAAACAAGATATAGGATCAGACCATGTCAGGTTTTACTTGTATTTGGCTGTGTTTGTAAGTAGGATTTGAGAATCAGATAAATTCCGGTGTATATTCACGGGGCCTAATCTGCTCGAAAATATTTTGGTGATTCCCGAGATAAGTAATTTCATTGTGGGTGATTACCAAAAATATGTAAACAAACCCGCTTCAGAAATGACAAGGTGAGAATCTCTCAACTATATTAGTGTTCGTATAGCATTGTTTACAAAGAAATTGTGCTTATTCTATGGCGAAAGTAATAGCAATTTTCCCTATATAAGTTTTAGTTCAAAATCATTTGTACTTTTTGTGTGAAACGTGCACAAAGTGAAGATTGTAAGAAAAAATTTGAGCTGTCAGTCTTATTTCAGAAATAAAGGCCTTATTTCAATATCTTATGAAAGCTTCTTCGCTTTATTTTAAAAGCTCTAAATGTTGTTTAAGAACTGCTAGTATAAATACACATTTAAATTTGGTATTTAAGCAAAAAATACAGTATAAGCAGATTTGTGTGAGTGATCGCCAGGGGTAGGTAAGTTTCTGTGGCTCAAGAAAAATCAAGCTAATCATGTTTAAAAGTAAAGAAGCGAAACATAGCAAAAGAAAATGCACTGACTATTGAAAAAAATAGATTAAAGTGCACAACCAAATTCTTCAGAAAGTAAGTATTGTCTTAACACTTGAAATAACTTGTGGATTCTTATGTTGCTGGTTCCAGTAAAAAGTACAAATGTAATACTATATTTCTCAAGTATTTGCTAGATTGAAACATCAAATTATATTACAATCGTCATATTTCTAGATCAACGATATTCATAGTATAGAAACAAAAATTATTCTAGAAAGTTTACAGGGAAGTTTAAAAATTACGGAGTTAAGTTTACATTCACGCTGTTCTAATATGCCCATATATACTAGAAAAAAAGAGAACAATTATCTTGTCGCCAAATATGGCAAATAAATAACAAATCAAGCATATCATATGTCTTAACGGCATATCATAGATATAAGTAGCATCTCATGTAGGTATATGTAGCATTTCATTTGGTCATAGATTCATAAATGTCTGAAAAGCACATCATTGGCCCTTGAAACATAGCATAGGTCTCGCGAGCAGTTTATTGATCAAGCTGCATATCATAGGTCTTATGATCAACAACAGTAGTCAGCCCAAACAAGGGTAAACATCACTGTTATAGAATGGACTTCGCTTAGATATTATGAATGTGGATCTTGAGGAGACCCAAAATACCTTCAGTTTTGTGGAGTTCACACTGTTAGTGCTTAAGGGAGATAATACAAAACGCAAAAGAAGGCAATGTTTTCCGGGAATATGACGTTGACAACTTGTAACGTCACGAAGTAATTCCTATTGTTTTCGAAGAAAGGTAATTTTTACCTTCCAATTTGGGGTAGCCCATGGGAGATTTATCAAAATTAGCATATTTTCATGATTATCGCAGAAACGGACTCGGTGACCTAGACTGTTTTTGAAATGTCTGAGTAGCATATTATTAGACGTACACAATATCAAAATTTCATAAAATCGACAATATGAGAAGTTTTTTAAATATTGTAAATTTGAATTTGTAATGGGACATTTTACGCCACTTTTACCGTTAATAGTGCTACATATTCAGTTATTTAGAGAACTAAAAAACACTTCAGCATGTCAAATATATTTTTCTGTAAATTTTTAACACCTTGACTTTGTGTTTCAGTTGCTTTGGTAGCAATTACTTTGAAAATCATTTGTTCATTATTTTTTCAAGCTATAACTTGAATTTTCTGGGAAGTTGCAAAAATGATCAATGTTTAACCATAATTTCCATGGGAACAAGATCGGTGACCCAATATTTTCTTAACATTTTTAGAATCCTCGGTTTTTGTTGTACAACATATCTAAAGGTTGTGAAAATGACAATATAACATGAAACTGTTGGATATGCCCTTAAGTTTAGTTACGTTCCAATTATTTGTCTCTGTCATGTTGTGTCCATTTGTGTGACATCCGAGTTGCCATCTTTTTGTATTTTATAATTAAGAATTTTCGCCTCCATGTTTTTTGCCTCGTTATTTATTTGCCGATACAATATAAATGTTGACTTTGACAATTCAAAAACGTAAAAAATGTCACCTAATTTAAATGGTGAAGGTCCCAGGTGTCTACGACATACCGATTAGGAGTACAGAGCATTGAAGCTCAACAGCTCAAAAAATACCAACGGCATGGTTCCGTTTGAAATTTCTGTCATGACCTAACAAACATTTTGCCCTTGCACTTCATTATCTTTCTTTTACAGTTTCCGATTTTCTGCTAACAAAAGATAACTCCCTCACTGAAAATAGATCGATATGCGACCCTGACTTAAAAGGTCCTATACCGATATTAATGTTTATCTAACATTGAGATGACTACCTTTATAGAGCTTAGTTGCTAACGAATAGGCTACTTCAGCAAGGGTTTGTTACCCATAACTGGAAGTCGTCACTACAGAAGTTTTACAGTCGATATCACGATCATATTGACTGCTATGGGATATATGTTTCCCTGATGACAACAGATCTTTTTTTTCCTCTACCGGATTTGACATAACGACTGGAGTTGACATGTTCAACACGGCAGGTGTCTTATGAAAAGCCGGATATGCTTACTCTAACGCTGCATCTGATCTCACCCATGGTTTTAATTGGGTCCGTGTTGTTCTTCTGTGTGCGTCTTTATTTTTCTTGTCTGTGTCGTACTCATGTTGTGGCATTGTTTCGTGGTGTTTACGATGTTGCCGTTGTCCCTGGATTGTTCGTTTCTTGACTCGGTTCTCACTTAATTTATATTGCAAGTATTTCTCTCTGAAATACCACAGAAATACTACCTAGCACAAGGTGTCTGATGCAAAAAGTCGTTGCGTTAGTGTTAAAAGAATGGCACGACCTTGCCAGTTGGCGTGGTAAATCCGATATGGAGGAAACAATGCGGTAAGGGTGATAATCAGACGAAGGAAGAGCTATGCACCTCTGTCTCTGAGATTGCAGCAGACTGGGCCATGTTATTGCCTTCATTTCATTAGGGAAACAAATTACACAACTGTATCTAGTAAGATACGGCGTTTCTCAGCTTTGAATAGTACAATATCATGTCTCAAGATGAAAAAAGTCGTATCTCACTCGATGCTGTTGTGGAATCTATATATCACGCAACGTATTGAAATGATATGCCTTGTAGTTTTCACAGGAGTTGCAGCGGACCAAAAGAATGAAAATTTATAGTGGAAGACCTTCAAAAATAATATCCAGAAAAATTGCAATTATTAATTTATACCTATAAAGGGTGCATTGTTTTCTTATTTTTGGACAGAAGAATAGACATTTATACTTTTCCCGGCTAACCAAAAATAGCCAGGGCCTTAAACTTAAGTATCTATGTTCTCCCATTCTCGGCAGTTGGTTAAATGTGCACGCGAACATTTAACCAACGGGCATTGATTAAACATCTTACACATTTCCCGTCATTTTGTATTTTTCAAGTTTTGAAGAAATTTCACTGGGGAAAACAGTCTTATTCAGATAGGTCGTGCTTCATTCTCGATGGTAAAATTTCGATTTTAACTTTCCGCTAAAGCTCGTACTTTTTGAAAATCGAAATGTGAAACTTGAAATTTTAAAACCACTCCTTCCCGAAAGATAATCTACTTGTAATTAACTAGATTTCATGATTTAATATATGAATGGAAATCACCTCTTAAATATGTCGTACTCTTGAAATCACAAAAATATATGTGCTTATTCCATTTGTTTTCTGATATATATCAATTTTAATTCCATTTAAACTGTTTAAGTTCATATTTGTGGTAAACAAAATAGAATTACATGTATTCTTATTTCCTCCAAAAGTTGTAGCTTTCTACAAAAGAGAATTATGTAGTCGTCCTCAGCTTTTAAATGAGCCAATGTTTTGTGCACGTTTCTAGCTTCAGTCATTGGAACGTGAAAACCTTGGTATGGCCAGTTCGTTTAGAAATCAAATTGTCCATAGAATGCGCAAAGTTATATGTTTTGGTTTGGTAGATTTAGAAAATAAAAAAGATTTTTATATGGAACATTCCTTTTCACCCTTTACGTATTCGCGAATTCACCCACATTTTTTACGAGCAGATTAGGCCCCGTGATATTGTATTAAGCGGTCTTCTTCTTCCAAGAAAGGAACCGGGTTCTTTTTAGTTGGCTCCGCGAGAACTATTCGCATGTGCGGGCAACACAGTCAGCTCTCAACGCTATATACAATTAAAACTTTATTTTAAACAGGATGTAGGATCAAACAAAGTCATATAGTTTTTATTTGTCTGTGTTTTCACAGGTTGGAGGATCAAATCAAGTCCATTCTTGTGCATATTATACAAGACTGAGGATCAGACCCAGTCATTTTGTTGTATTTGTACTATCGCGGGTTCTACGGTATCGCAGTATTTATTTTATGCCCTCTCCTAAACTACAACGTCACTATTAATATAATCGTAAAATCCCTATTCATCTCCTTCCGAAAATTTATTGGTCTATACTTCTGGTTTATACAAAACAGTCTTATTTTCCCCCATAAATGGCAGACATTCTTGTACTGATACAGTTAATAAAATATCAAGAAAATAAACCAAAGTTGTGACAATTCGTATGCTATATTTAGAAATGTCGTCTATTCGTCACACTGACAGTGAATATATTTTGCTATTTTCTACATACTTTAAAATAAGAACACAATAAGCTATGATTATAACGTGAATTTTTAGTCGACATGTTTATTGTATGCCAGAAATGTAGCCCGAACAGTCTTAATTAAGCTAATGTAATTTAATTCCAATCTGTAAATGGAGGAAATTACGACTTTTTTCTAACAATGGGCACAACTGATATACAGTTCACCGGTCAGGATTGTCAGATGTGGGAGAAAAAATCCCTCGGGAAAAATCCTAATGTCGGCATTTTTTTAAAAAACGTAAACTTGTATTCTTTTTGTTTCCTGTGTATGATTATTGTTTGACTGAATTTTTGTTCATTACTTTATTAAATGAGAAAGAATATACAGGTCTTTCCATAAAGTAGGTATGTGA
Organism: Modiolus philippinarum; assembly: GCA_002080025.1. NCBI lineage: Eukaryota > Metazoa > Mollusca > Bivalvia > Mytilida > Modiolidae > Modiolus > Modiolus philippinarum. The sequence goes on from MJUU01029930.1 coordinate 15,062, forward strand.
GATATATGTAATTACAAATAATTCGTCAAACTTCGTGCACGGTAAAATGAAATTTGCAAATACCGCGGTATCATAGAAAACCATTTTTAGAGCCCACAGTAGCCTTACCTCTTTGAAAAAGGCAGTTTTCAATCTTCAAAAAGAGGAACCAACAAACGAATCTTCCAAGGAAATAGGCATTCATACAATGTTGTTAAATGAAACAATTTTAATGGATTCTATAAACCTGTCAAATTACAAGGCCCCATTACATCAAGTATCGCAATACCACCTTGATGACTGTTTAGTCTAATGAGAATTGAAAATCAAACCAAATCTTGTTTTTTTGTTGTGTTTGACGCCGTATTTTAAATAGGAAAGAGGATCGTGCCGAGCCCGACGGTATCATGCCGAGCCCGACAATATCATGCCGAGCCCGACGATTGTATTTGGAAATGTATTTTAAAGATGGATGATCAGTAGAAGCTCTGTTTTATTGTATTTGGCTGTATATTTAAAACAGGAATCAGGATCATAAGAATCCCGTTTTTTTATTTGGCTTTGTATTTAAGACAGGGTGGAAGATCAGAACAAATCCTTAATTTGAACTTGGTATCTATTCTGTTGATAATACATAGTCAAATACAACTGGTTTGGTTATATTAAGATGTATACATTAAACATAATTGGGGATAAAAATAGAATAAAAAGGACATCAGGAAACACCCCAATGGCTGAAAAACATATCAAGAAACCGCAAAGAAAAACAACACACGAAAAACAAAAGACAAACGTAAACAAAGATAGGAATTCGAGACAGCCGGACTTGGTACCCGAGAAAGTTTTTTTTTTTATATTTTGTTTCTGTATTTTAATGAATACCGTTACATAGAAACCGACACGATGAAACACTAAGCAAAAACAACGTGTACATGGTAGATAAACTGGAAACATATATTAAGAGTTGCAGTCAAGATGTCCATGACAACTTTACTTCTTTAAATCACGCAATTGGAAGATGGAAACTGTACATGAGATTTGATGCACAATGACAAAAGAACATGTTACAGACGACATGACGAGACAAGTTATTATTTCTAATAATTGAACAAATGGTTTTGGCTAATGTATATGATAATGTGTCTAGTATTACACGGAAAAAGGAAATTGTTTACTATAAAACGCTGCCATTTAGGAATTCTAAAAAATGATCAATTTCTCGGTTCTTAATAGCCAGATTTGACACGGATTGCATCCATTTGTAGGAGGATTGATGTATCATGTTTTGATAATTAACCCTTTATGTCAGTGTAAAATGGGAAAGCACCAGACGATCTTTACTGAATTTCTAATGACTTTTTTTCCATATTTTAAACAATATTTGTTTATGTTTACATCTTCACATTAAATGTCGATAAATGGGAGTAATAACAATATTACCGAAGAGAATTGTCAAGAGGCAATACCAGGGGAACAAAATGTCAGTCGCAATGGTCCCGACTTGGTACAGGCATTTCAGAAGAAATGGTGGGTCAAACCGGTTTTATGGCGCGCCAAACTGCCCCTTCAATTGCGTTAGTGAATTTATATACAAATTGAAAAGTAAAAGTAAACTACAAAATTTAAAACATAATTAGAGGCGATAGGAAATGTTAGTGTTTAGGGAAAATTTGTACATGTTTCTGCATCAATTTCAATAAAATTTCAGTCATATATTGCGACAATTTTTGATAAAACCGAGAAAAGAGCATACCTGTTTCAGAGGAGAAAGATCATTGAAAGTGTTGCCTTGCAGGAGACCATGAAAAAAAGTATTATACTTGTAAGTACTTAATTAAAATTTTGTTTCTTCAGATGCATATTTCGAAAACCTATGTTCGCTTAGTGCTGATAGAAGCCTAACATTTTGAGAAAATGTATAACTGACAGAGAACAAGTTATCAAAATGATCTTAAGGAAAGGCCAAAATCATCTACGCGCAGAGTCTTGATTTAGTAATACTTTTTGTGCCTTAAATGTGTTTAAAACTATTCAGCATCTTACTTTGTACTATGACTGATCAACTACAAACATTTAAAAGAATGTATGTTGCTACTGTCCATGTTCCTTTATTAAATACGTTTTTAGTCAATGTATTTGGAAAATAAATGTTTCAATATCCATAATAATATTTTTGCATGGTACAAGAAAAAAAACCCGGTTGGGATTTTGCATCTGAAAAAATAAACCCGGTTATTGGGGGCAATTTGAAAAACCCACCTTTCCCTTACACTGGGTATGTTATTCCTATACTGAGAGACCCGTTTCAAATCAGCTATCATTTTACAGAATAAGCTAAATGTTTATGATGACAATGATGCAAAGTCTTATCGAAATGTTTGAGTCTTCCATGCAAAGATCAAAATTAGTTTGAAAAATATCTAGTAAATCATTTAGGTTATCGATTTCAAAATGTTTTAATTTGGTCTGCACTAAAGAAAAATAAATTGTCAAATGAAGAAACTGTTATGCAGTACACATATACTTCATACATGTAAACTGTGTTACTAGAAAAAGGTGTACTAGTTTGACTAAACGTAGGTATTCTTATCTAGTTTAACGAAATAGGACCATATTAATGATAAGAGAGTTATGTGTTTAGAACTCAATGTGTAATTGTATAAAGTGCAACTTTTCATATATACAAAAATGATTTGGAAACAGTCATTCAGCTATACTTGGACAACTTTTGTCGATATAAAGTTTGTGATTATGAAATTTTAATTATAGTCTTTAACTAGAATCTAATGCTTTAATCTCCAATAACTGACAAATCAATACTACTAAGAGAACAAAGCGAATTTTGTAAGTCGTTTCAACAACAAACAGAATGTGCGAGCTTTATAAGTGAGAAGTATGAGACCATTGTGCAACTTAAAAATTTCATCAGTACGAACGCAATTTTGCTAATGAAAACGGTTAATTAATCGGGATCGAGAAAACCAATACCATTCCAAAAGTATGCATAACTGGAAAATAGTCATAATTATTTCCCTTAATTTAAAATTTAGATTTCAAATTTATTCCATAAATCCTTTATTTTACGGAATTGTCTTTCAGGCATTACTATACATTTAGAGTTTGATATTTATCTAAGGTTCAAAATCATATTCCTAAATGTTTATAATTTCTAAACTATTTGATTGAAGATATAATTTTTATTTAAATCATATGCTAATGTATTTTTGATATTTATCTTTTTCTGGATAAACAAATCCACAGTTCATTCATTGCATCTCTGTCGCTCCTTAGCTTAGCAGGGAGAAAATATACCAAGTGCCCATGAAAACGCAACACCTGATAGTTATATTTAAAAAAAATCTTATGTCGAGCTAAAGAATTTTTCTTTGCTAAATTACCAAGCCAAGTGTCTGCTTAAAGTTTTGCATCCATTCAAGAAAAAATTACCTATTCTCCAAAAACTGAGTTCAAATTTTGTCAAGAAGTTGTTTAGAGTTGAAATTTGTCAAAAATGGTAATTTTTTTAATTTTGGGGTAAAAAACAGCGATTTTTGAGAATTTCAATTCTAAACATCAAAAACATTTTATAATTTGCACACATGATCCCAAAAAAATTTCAAACTGATTCATCGAGGTTCAGAGAAGATACACGTTAAAGTCATGTCAGTTAATGGGAAAAACATGCATTTTGAGATGTTTTAATTCCCAATCATTCATTGATTAAATGAATACCGATGCCAAACATTTGAGGTGAGAAAGTGTTTTCATGGAGTTAAGCTTTAAATCGAACAATAAAGAAAACTAATCATGCATGAATTCGCACCAAAACACGATTCTTGTGCATTTCATACCAAGTATTGCGGGAGGTAAGGTTTTAAAAAATCAGTCAGGCGGAAAATTGTTTTTTAAAGCCTGTTTAGTGTTGCGTTTGCATTGGCACTCGGTATATAACGATTGAAGTCAGCAATTCTTTGAATTACAAATGACAATTGGTTATCAGGAAAATTAAACTGCGATTATTGTCACGTTACGGTCCAACGTCTGTCGCAAGCAATTATCTTCAAATCTTCAAGTTTCAAGTTTATAGCTTGGAGACTTTATTTTTTGTCCCATAAAGTGTGAAGTGTTGTCAGGTCTCTCGCTTACCTTGTTCAGCAAAATTCGACTTTCAACGTTATTTTCGTTTGTTATTTACTGCTAGCGTTTGCAAAGAGTTTTCCGGCTTTTTTCGGAGATGTGTTATTAACCTGACTCGCATCGGGTATCCTGACACTCGTAACCGAAGTGAACACTACTAATGCGGGGAATACTATTGTTTTTTATGTTTTCATTCGTCAAATTTGAGTTTTGAGCCAATGAACAGCGGAGGACGAATACTCTCCGGTTCATTGTTGATCATGTCCAATTATTTTCACATTACATAAATATTTGCAAGATCCAGTCGGGTCATTATCGGGATCCCCAGTGTGTGACTTCTACTTGGGTAAGGCCAAGGAAAATTTATTGATGGCTCCGTCCGAAAGCATATTACATGTAGCGAGTAGTACTTTAGCTATGACTATCGGGTTTCTACCAGTATTTTACAATAAGAGAACTGATCGAATTTATTTATCTGGACAGGATCCAATTATCTAAATACAGTTATTTGTAATATTAGTTTCCACGAAATAAAAATTAGCAATGACCTAGAAAATCTACGTGGACTAGAAAGCCATATAAAAACTATATGCCCTCAATCATTCACCTTAATCATTTAAAACTATAAGCCCACAATCATTCACCTTAATAAAAGCCCTGAGTAGGTGTGCTTACTTATAGAAACAATAAAAAAAGAGTAGAAACAATAAAAATAGTTTTTGGGTCCATTTAAGCTATTTTAAAAGACATGTTCTTGGAAACATTAAGGTAATAACATGGGCTCTCCAGCACTATGATCGATAGCCCAGAGCCCAGTGAGGGGAGCCCTGAGCCCAGTGAGTGGAGCCCGGAATGTTAGGGATTTACTGTAAGAAAACATGAGAGAATACACATTTTATAACGTTAAATAAACAGAGATGTGATTTCTATAAAAAAAAAATTAATACAATTTAAATACGGGATGTTATGCTTAAGTCAATCTTAAATGTTTGAAACTGGATGGGAGCAAATAAACTTTCGTTCAATGCAACGTAATCTAAATCTGTTTTTGTAGAATTCAAAGTACCCGTCTGTCTGCAAATCTTCACTTTTATAGAAAACTTTAAAAGCAGTAGGATTATTCGATTGCAGTTTTATTGTAATGCACATTTTTAATTAACTCTCATTTTCTGTGAAATATACGAGTCGGACTAGGCATATACTCTCAATGTAGAAGTAATTTTGTGGCCGACAGCCTTTTGCATTCTGCAGTTTTGCTATTGAAGATGCAATTTATTGCATATTTTCAACAAATTCGGAGCTAAAGCTACAAGTGTTATTGGAAGATTAGAAAACTAAATGTTACCCGGAACGTGACTATTATTATATCGTAACTGCATTTATTCTCACTGATACATGTGATTGATACATATGTATATATTGCATTGGTGACATAACAGAGGCTCACAGTGGGTTAAAATGTAAATATATATATACAATGGACATACACAGAGCTGAAATAATAAAGGTACATTTTATTTTCGGATATATAATAACCTTTTGAATTTTATTTTCTTCTAATTACGATGCATTTTTTTTGCGGTGAAATAGTATACATAATTCTATAAATATCAGAATTTAATTTATTATTTATCTTTCATGAAATAAAAGATACAGGAAATAATATATCCGAGTTTTCTGCTTAATATTTCTTCCTCAAAATTGTATGCAAGGAAATACGCAATACAAAAAGAACTATACAATCCTGTTATGGACAGTCAGGTACATTGGCAATTATTGTCCCTGGGACAGTACATTTTTCGTTGATAATGTGCCAAATGTGTTTAAAACTGACATATCTAAATAATCAATTGTTTGAGTTTGAAGTTCAAGTTTCAAAGATGCCTATTGTGGTTAAAGAGGTTGGGTTATATCGAGTCTAATCATGGAATCACAAGCTTGAAAAAAAATATTCAGATCCCAAGAAATAAATTCAAATTTCCGAAAATGAAAATGACAACGCAGATCGCGGATCCCTTAAAGGATTTATCCCACTTTCCCGATGAATAAATATCTGATCGCAGTGTCCCGTATAAGCTGTCCCTCCATCCCTCAATAAATTGTTGTAAAAATACAGAGATTGTAATAAATACCAATTTCACAAGTTAACTGCAAATTTAGTTTTTACATATGACCATTTATACAACTTCTTTCTCTTCAGTGCAGATCAAATCAAAATATTGGAAATTCATAAACATAGTGTATACAGCTACTGAAGGAAGATAAAAGGTTGTTCCGATCTCAGAATTCCGTAAAAAGCAATTTTCAATCCCGAGTTCCAGAAAATGATACTGATGCAATTTCCGGACCAAGAATCCCCGCTCTATAAAATGGCTGATCCTGTCGTTAATAAGACCTTCTGTCCCTCAAACTTGAAGAATGTTTCATTAACAGATGTTTATTTTACCTTTGTCTTTGAATTATTTAAAGAATTTTTTGCTACTTAAGATAACAAGAAACATGCAGTTTTTTCTCATTTTCTTCATTCGTTTCATGGAAAATACGGGTAATAGATGTACTTTCTTCAGTTTTGTGGAATTATTTTTAGAAACGTTGATTTTAGAGAGTTTAAAATTTTAGTTAAAGAAAACCAATAATAAAAACTATCTTGAGGAAATTGTGCGGAGCGAAGAATCTGCAACCTTCAAACAAGGACGTATATTGAGATTTTATGTCCTTGCTTCATATATCAGGAAATCACAGATGAAAGAGTATAAAAAATGTAAGATATTAAAATACAGAAGGAGATAACATGATTGAAATTTGAGTTTAAAAGTTTTAAATATTGCAGAAAAACACGTAGAAAGGAAAATTTAAGATGTTGAGAATATCTGTCCATGTCTGTGAATGATGCCCACAGTCAATGTCAGACAAGGTAAATGTTGAGAACATTTGTCCATGACTGCAGCTGACAATGACAGTCATTGACAGTCTAAGTTCGTGATGTTGACTGTCACTGTAAGACAGATGAGAGTTTAAAGTGTTTGTCCTCGACTGTGAGCAATGGACACTGATAGTCCGGGAAAATTTTCATAAAGTCTGAGATCGTTTGTCAGTATCACCAGCAGTCCGACACAGTCATGGGCAGACATAGTAAAATTCTGTCAACGACTGTCAGTGTCAATGGAAGTCTCTAACAAACAATTACAGAAAATTTCACAGTCTTTTTCAGTTTTTGGCAGTCGCTGACAGTCAAAAAATGACTGTCACTGGTAAGGACAGTCATTATTTTTGTTCATATTGTAAGGGGAGATAAGTATGGTTTCTGTTACAGTTAACACTCCTAACTCCCATAAACCTTGTGAATGTTGAATTAAAAAAAAACATAAAAGAT
>MJUU01029930.1:22838-36665 GCA_002080025.1 Modiolus philippinarum
AACATTTGTCCATGACTGCAGCTGACAATGACAGTCATTGACAGTCTAGGTAATAGTTTAAATTGTTTTGTTAATGTCTGTACGTGATGTTGACAGTCACTGTAAGACAGATGAGAGTTTAAAGTGTTTGTCCTCGACTGTGAGCAATGGCCACGGACACTGATAGTCCGGGAAAATTTTCATAAAGTCTGAGATCGTCTGTCAGTATCACAAGCAGTCCAACACAGTCATGGGCAGACATAGTAAAATTCTGTCAACGACTGTCAGTGTCAATGGAAGTCTCTAACAAACAATTACAGAAAATCGCACAGTCTTTTTCAGTTTTTGGCAGTCACTGACAGTCAAAAAATGACTGTCACTGGTAAGGACAGTCATTATTTTTGTTCATATTGTAAGGGGAGATAAATATGGTTTCTGTTACAGTTAACACTCCTAACTCCCATAAACCTTGTGAATGTTGAATTAAAAAAAAACATAAAAGATTGTCAATGAAATGTATCAAGAAATGTTTGTTTAGTTATGACGGAACTTAGTTACATCTGGACCAAATCTTATAAATAATCGATTATTCAAGAGATATTGTCCATACTAAAATGCCGCATCCTTTTATATTCACAAAAACCTTGATTCTTTTACCACTGAACTTAAGTGATATGTGTTGCATAAAAAATGCTAAGGTCATAGGTAATATCTCACAGTAACTTCGGTATTTAGTTATTCAATCTTTTGCCTCAAACTCTGAGACTAGAAAATATCTGAAACCTGAACATTTAATAGAGAAAAGGCTTGTCTCCTTGGGATCTTCATCTGTTTATTAGAATCAAACTCCTTGGACTTTGTTCCCTCTGTAGCGAAATTCTACTTTCATCGTTTTTTCATTATTTAAAAAATTCTATTTACTGCTGATTTTCCGGCTTTTTATCGGAGATGTGTTATTAACCTCACTCGCATCAGGTATCCTGACACTCGGAACCGAAGTGAACACTACTAATGCGGGGGAATACTATTTTGAATTTCGAGCCAATAAACAGCGGAGGACGAATACTCCCCGGTTCATTTTTGAAAATGTCCAATTATTTTCACATTACATAAACATTTGTCCGCGTTTTTAGCATCAGATCCGGTCGGGTCCTTGTCGGATACCCGTTGTTTGACTTCTACTTGGGTAAGACCAAGGAAAATTTTTGTTAGTTCCGTCCAAAAGTATATTACATTAAGTGAGTAGTACTTTAGCTATGAATGTCGGGTTTCTACTAGTATTTTACAATAATAGAACTGAATTTATTTAACTGGACAGGATCCAATTCTCTGAATACAGTTAATCTTAATATTAGTTTCCATGAAATAAAAATTAGCAATGACATAAAAAATCAATATGGACTAAAGTATAATTTCTACTCTAAAATTTATATACCAGAAAGCCATATAAGAACTATAAGCACACAATCATTTACCTTAATCAAATAGCTGAGTAGGTGTGCGAACTAAAAGGCCTTATCAATACTTTTGAAAAACAAAATATAAAACAGTAAAAAAGTTCCAGATAAAATGACATCAGGGTCATCAATATTTAACCATTGTCTAAATGCTTTAGTATTTTATGAGATATGAATAAATGTGAGAAGTGTACCAAAAGTAACTGTAAAGTTCATTCCTGTAAATGGTCATTTCGACAATTTAATTTCTTTTCAATGTAGATCAAATCTAAGGACGATTACAAATTGATGGAGAATACTAAATGAAAAGCAAAACTCGGCTAATGCTCCTCAGGTTTAAAATTGTTGATTTTTAATAAAGTTGGCTTTGGAGTCGGCATCGAAGTATTAACTTCTGGATAGCTAAATACCCTTTAGTTTAACAGTCCACAAGCAAAGACATTTGGACAGTGGTAATAAGTAACATAAAACTAAAGCCACTGTAAAAAAATACTCAAATGTGTTAGTTGAAATAGAATTGATTACTTTCAGTTTTGGGATTTCACGCTCCTAGTGTTCTGTTACATGGAAATGGCCAACAGCTAATTAAACTTTATTGCAGCTAACATAAGTGTTATGGTCTCATGTTCATTTACTCCATATCCTTTCCTAAAATATGTATCATTGTTCGACAACTGGGAAGTGGATGCAAACCGGTACTGGGGACTCCTGGACTTGCTTTAGCTCATTGTTGAAGGCCTCATGGTAACTTCAAGATGCCGAACAACAATAAAAGCGTTGTTCCATTCACTTAATTTTACCATTAATTTCCAGGGATTTTGCCCTGTGTACATGTACTTTATATCCCTTAATTTGCATTCAAATGATAAAAAAGGAATGTCTTTGGGATTTATGATAAATCACAAAGGTATTCCATAAGGGGAGATGAATGTAACAGAATCCATTTTCTGTTACATTCACTCCTTACTCCCATATGTACTCAGAAGCCGTAAAAGATAGTCGTTATGGCATGACGGAACTTCGTTACATCTGGATCAAATCTTATAATGAATTACTCAAGAGGTATTGTCCATTCTAAAATGACGCATATTTTTATATTCATAAAAACCTTGATTCTTTTACAACTGAACTTAGGTGATATGTGTTGCATATACTGTAAAACTGGAAAAATTTGTGAGCATAATATATTCGCGTATTTTCGCGACTATCGTTTCACGCAAATTCACCAATTTCTCGAATATTTCATGTCCGGTAATCTGTTATTTCATACAGATAAATTTTTGCCTTCACTGATCCGAGTGTTTATATACGGACGAACTTTGTTGTGTCGAAATCTAATATGTTGAAGTAAATGATATCCCTTTGATTAATGATTTTTTACATCTGATGGCTCTTTGAAAAAATACCCTGATTTTTGAAAGTTGAAATCCTTAAAATAATGATACAAATATGCCATTAATTAAATTATGTTTTGATTGGTGTGAAAACATATTGACAATGATCAAACTATAAATACGTCCAAGCAGAAATAATGTGTGATGTATTATAATCCCAAATCAAATGTCATTGATCCACGGTTTACATATTTCAATGTTTTGATTATCAAAAACAATAATACATTTATTGTAATTATGTTTTAATTAGAAGAAATAAAATTACAAATTCCATTGAAAATTTAAGTCTTTTTAAACGATTTCGGGTTTGTTACGGATGTATATTATGCATATGATATTGACATCATAAAACAAAATCTGGCATTACTAGTCACACACACATAGATTTTTCCTGTTCATATCATCGTTTTTTAACGCGAAAATGACCATCAACGCGAATTGATCATTTATCTATGGACGACCCGCGAATTCATCAATTCGTGAATTAATGTCAAGCGATCGATTCGCGAAAAATTCTCGTCGCGAATAGCTTACATATTACTGAAGATACAAAAATGCATTTCTGGATATGAATAAAAAACCTAATGTAAATAATTTTAAATGGATAATGTAATTTCCAGAACAAGTTTGTGGACCATAATCCGAAAATTTAAAATAATGTGATACAGAACAAATACTAGTGCCCAATTGGATCTGAATGGAATGTCAAAATTATTTAAGGGAAGAACTACCCACGTGGGAGACACTCCTACGTTTTAAACAAAATTTCTATAAAAAAATCAAATTAAATTGGTTTACGGACCAGCGCCGAAGCAATGACTACTGTTGTTTAATATCCTTGGAGACAGACAGTCCACCAGCTGAGGCATCGACCAAGTGATAATAAATAACTAAATCCCGAAGTTACTGTATCATTTTGTTGCCATTTTGACAACTTTTGTCGCTTCAGTGCAGAGGAAATAAATATAAATGGAATTCAACTATCTGAAAAAATATATAAAAACAGATAGAGAACAAACGACCGATAAGATCTAAGTGGAAAGCCAAATATGACCAAGGGCAGAATTTTTTACAGCGAGATACTCCTTTTAAACAAACATCTAAGACCTGTTATGAGCATTTCTTTTGTTATTTATGACACTTTTATTCATGTAAATGCCTTAGACAGTTCAATTACAAAAACAGGATAACAGCAAACACCTACAATGGTCAGGAACTACAATCACATGCCACAATTTACAAGCAAACTGCACCAGAAAAAACACTTATGAAAACAAGAGACAAACATAAATTGCGATAAGAACTCGGGATAGCCGGACATGGTACCGGCACTAGTTAAAGCCAGTGGTAGGGTTAAACCGGTTTATGGGTACCCAAACCTCCCCCTTCTCTATCCCGTCTCCCTATAGTATCATAAACATGCGAATAAAACCCAATACAGGTAGACTACTAACTCAATGACCACTATCTTGGAACAGAAAAAGCATATAGTGCAAAACGTAATTTTGAAAGAAGGGTCAAAGAGTGCTCGCCGCTAAACTAACGGCTAGCTCAAGGAATCTAGTTTGCTGGTAAAACACTGTCGCACTACGGAAGAAAAATCAAACTCAAAACTCCTCGAAGGGTTTGGTAAAGAGTCTTCATGTATTTCAGTAGACATCGGCAGTATCAGTGAGAGGCCAATATATATGTAAAGTCTTCAGGTCACGGGAATCCAAAGCCAATTTTACGGATTTGTTCAGAATATCTCGTCGATATCCACTATTACGTAAAGAATGTAAGTTACGTCCCAGTTTTCTGGATTATTTATCAGTTTTTGACATTTTTTAACAACATTTCCATAAAATCGAGGATGAGAAATGCCCTTTGTAATTAGCTGTTTGCGAGTCACGTCATATCTAGATATCAAATGTTCATATCTTCTATAAAACTTCTTATAAGTATTTAATACTTTATGAAATCTGTAACCTTGTTGTAAAAGTTTGGATGTAAGAGTAAGGTTACGCCCATTAAAATCATCAAGGGTAGAACAAATGCAAGCGAATCGTACAAGTTGAGATATATACACCCCGTAGGATGGAGCTAGGGTAACGTCGCCGTCAAGAAAGGGGAAATTAGTAATAGTAAAATCAAAATCATCCCTTTTATCATAAACTTTAGTTTTTATTTTACCAGAGTCAATGATGATACTTAGATCCGGAAAAGGGCAGTATTTAGAATCATTGTTTGCCGTTGTTGTGGGTAAATGGTGTCAACATAAGCTAAAACTGAGGATTGTCAATAGTAAGGATATCGTCAATATATCTGTTATTATCATTGAAAATAAGAATAAGTTTATCACTATTTGGTAAAGTTCCATTTTGTAGTTTTTTCGTGAAATCCCGTTCGTAACAGAACAGAAAAAGATCTTCAACGAGAGGTGCACAATTAGAACCCATGGGGATTCCAATGACCTGATGATAAACAATGGTGCCGAAACGAACATAAATGTTGTCTAGCAAGAGATTCATTGCCTTAATCATATCATCACATGTCCAGGAGTAATAATCTCTCTTTTGTCTTTCCTTTGATTCTCTCGATTTGGAAACACTTAACCTGATTATTTAATTGAAATTATTTACCTACCCCAAATTACTTACCCCTTATTAATTACTTCTACCTCTTTAATCTTTATGCATTTTCTTGCATGTGCCTCATGCTTAACTTTTACCTTTCTATTATGTTTGACCTAAATATTAGATAAAGTTTAAGTTTCGTGTAGAAAAAAATTCCTGGTCTTATGATAGAACCAACAGTACGTTACCTTTCTGTAATATCAAGGCGATTAAAACCTCTTGGCCTCGATTGCAGTTGACGAACAAGTGTAAGAAAATATATTTAAAGGGACAACAAATCGATAACTTTTGAAATACAATCTTATCATTTTTTATATTAAAAGTAAACAAATATCTGACACAGGATCAATTAAAATATTTTTCGTATACACACAAAAAAAAAATAACTGGTTGATGTATGTAGCCTTAATAAACTAATAAATAAACATGAAGATTCTATTTTAATGGCGGTATATCAGTAATTAATTTTAGACACTTATTTATGTTTTTTCTTACTTTCATGGTCTTTAAGTCAGTTGAAGTATGTTAAGGAGTAACAAGTATAAGCTTTTTTTTAAAAAATAGCTTGACGCTTTTCAGCTTTTAATTATTACTCTAATAAACATTGTCTATAGGAGAACAGAGACTAGTACAGAAAAAACTGAGAAATTTTATGTGAAATGTCAAACAATAATTTCAAAAATAGCAGATAATCATGTCTCTGTGATCATCAAGGCTTGGCTCACCGTCGCAAATGCACTGCGTCTTTTTTTTAAATAGTAAACTGTTAGGACGGAAGATTTTAAACATCAATACATGAGGAGAACCTCATTTTTCTTCAAGAAACCTGAGAAAATGCCACAATTGAAATAAGTTACCATGTCGGAATCGCAGATCGGTTTTTGGTATTTGTTGTGAATCGTGTATCGTTGAAACGTTTTTCAGCATGACGATTACAAACACATACACGAGCGTCATACCAGCATAGCACCATTTACGGGTTAACACGAAACTTAACGATCCAATAGGAAGTTTGACCAAAGTAAGCGGCAATTAACTGAATTGAAAAGGGGGTCAAAATGCTTTCGGACTGCGCGCTCATTCATCTTGACCACCCCTTTATTTATGAAGCAATTAAATTCAATTCTTGCTTTAACTACTACCACGGGGCATAACCTTTACGTCAAGATTAGGCTCGGAGCGTCCCAAATACGCCTTTATTTGCCCGGAGTTTCCAAATCTATTACAAAAATCTGCATTTTATCGAAATTTAGAAAACCTTGTGCAAAATTGAAATTGCCCATTCGGAAGTCAACTATAAGACTAAAATGGCTGTGCATGAACGATTATTCAACCGACACTAGTATTCGAGTTTACCTTGCATAACATATGAGTATTTTGATGCTTTTTTGCGGACTACGTGTACATACCGAAGAATAATACACAGAATACAGCTTGTGGTAATTTTTGTCTCTTTTGAATACATTTTTTATACATTTCAATTAATATAAGTCTATATGGAGTCGTTTCTTTCGTTTTAAACTTCAATGTAGTTGTGTTTTGATAGGACAAGTACAATAACTATGGATGCAGCTCGTACAAGACAAAAACGGAGGAGTCGGACCCAATTGAACATATAAGTAAAAAATTAAAGAAAGGGAAGAAAATACCGAAGGACAATCCAGGACTTATGAAATCCATAAGGCAAAGACAAAATAAGTACTGGCAACAAAACAGAGACTACAATAAACACAGACACACAACTATATGATTAAACTGAGCAACACAGACCCAAAAAGAGTACTTCTATGTAATTGAGTAAGCGAAGTTAGCAGCTAATTAGCTACCCGCCATGATGCCCATAAACAAAAAGTCACACCAGGTACAATAGTCACAATCGAGTAAATGTGAAACGAATTAGACTCCGGAGAAAAATTCCTGATTTCATATCGGAAATAAATTTCCAGTCACGATCTATCAGCTTATGGTGACGACCAAAGAACTTTATCAGAGACGACTTCAACTGCGAAACAACATATCTTTGATTGAGAAATTTGGTAGTCAGTCCTTGGACTCTGCAGCGAAAATCATAGTACTGTTAACAAGCCCGGGAATAACGTATAAGTTTTGAAATATATACGTCAAACGCCTGGGGCAGACGGAATGTTACTCGACAGGAAAGGAAAGTTGACAATTGAAAAGATGAAATCATCTAGCTTGTCATAAAGCTTCGTGTAAAGTTTCCCTCTAAAGTCAATTTCAAGATAAAGGTCAAGATAAGAATCCAATTTGGGAGTATTTGTGGTATGCTTAGTGTCTAAGTCATCTGGATAGATCAGATGAAGGTAGCCACCGAAACGAGAATTGTTCAATGACAGAACATCATCTATGTTCGGAAGCTGTAATTGAAAGATTTTGCTAGTTTTTTGCCCTTTTTCTCATCAGCCCATCAAGAAAATCAACTTCATAGGAGTACAAAAAAGGTCAACCAGAAGAGGTGCACAATTCGTAACCCATTGGGATGCCGACCGTCTATTGAAACAGTCGTCCTCCAAAATGGACAAAAATGTTATCGATAAGAAAGTCGACTGAACATTTTAATGATGTGTTCTTTGGTGTACCTATTTTTAGATTTACATTCCTGTCGAACAAAGTACGATTTATTACAGCCTATGCAGCCTATGACTAGATAAGTAAAACGTCTATAAAGCATCACTCTTCACGAAACGACGTCGAATAATAATGGAAAGGTTTGTTAACAGTTGTTCATGAGGTACAATGGTGTGCAGAGTGGAGAAATAAAAAGTCTTATTGCTTTGAGGATTATGATCTGGATTTCAGAATATCCATTAGATCTTTCGAATTTTTCAACATCCACATTTGGTTTACACCACTCGTTACGGTAGCAAAACTACTATCACAGTATTTCCGAAGTCCAATTAACACAGCAGATAAGAGTGGAGATCGATTTGGTAGTTATGAAAGCTTATTTGAGTCACATTATGTTGTTCCACATAAAAAAATCAACACAAATCATGACCACAAGAAACAAATCGTTCCCACGAATTATAAAATTGTGACCAAGATGTACAAATCGTTCCTCGAATTATCAAATCATTCCCAAGAATTAACAAATCGTGGCTACAATCGTGGCCTTGTGGCCACTGTGAATTTGTGGCAACGATTTGATAATTCGTGGAAACGATTTGTATTTCGTGGCCATGAATTGTTAAATCGTGGTAACGATTTGTTTCTCTTGGCCACGATTTGTTAATTCGTGGCCGCAGTTTGTTTTTCGTGGCCGCAAATTGTTAAATCGTATGAACGATTTGTTTATTCTTGGCCACAATTTATTAAATCGTGGGAACGATTTGTTTATTCGTGGCCACAATTTGTTAAATCGTGGGAACGATTTGTTTCTCGAGGCCACGATTTGTCAAATCGTGGAAATGATTTGTTTCTTGTGGCTACGATATTCAAAATCGGGAACGATTTGTTTATTCGTGGCCACAGTTTGTTAAATCGTGGGAACGATTTGTATCTCGTGGCCACAATTTGTGCTGATTTTTTTTTATGTGGCATCACATAATGTGACCCAAATAAGCTTTTATAGGTAGTAAATATTGCTGAACATGCAATAAAATGCTGTTAATGCAAGCAGAGAACATCACAAGATATCCAACTAACTGACATACCATAGGAACTAATAACTGACTTTTGACTGACAATTACCTCCTCTTTTGACAGTGTCGTTACAGTATGTGCGAGATAACCTGCAGATGAATTGATCCCCAACTCTTTACTGGGACAGCTTGCAATATTTTGCATATAAAAATGGTGTTATTAGGAGCTTTATCAGCTTACATGTCACGAATGGCGGACAAAGTTTCAGCTACATCAGGTCTCCTCAAAATGGAAGTAGTTTTAATTCGGGTTTGGACCAATGATCTAGAAGCTTTTACACATCAAAGCATTAAATCAAACTAATATTTGATACAAAGGTGCACTGTAAAAATGCAATGATTAAACAGTTCCGAAAAAAAGAATGTGATTTTTCCTGTTGTTAAATTGCTCTTTCTTTTTCTCATTATCTGAAAGGATAACAGTATGCATCTTTTAATTTACTGGCTTGTACTAGGACGCTTCAACACATTTTTTACTTGTACTCCAAAAACTTTGAGCATAGACTACTTATGGTATTAACCAAAATGCAGTAACAAATATATTTGAATACCATTTCGATATGACTATAAGACGTATAAAATTGTTACTTTATATATATTTTAGGTCTTTAAATTGACTTCGGAAACTGTACGTGTTCGCTATTTACATTCATTATGCAAAATAAACAAGATGTTGCCAAGCAGGTTTACTATTTTGAAAATGTCTTTGAATCAATAAAAGGACATTTCTCCGAATGAACGTGTGACTTTTATTGCATTTGTAGAGGAAACTTTAGTTTTTCTTACCTTTTCCGGTTTTTCCGTTCTTGTTTACATTGTGTTGAGACGCTCCGAGCCTAATACGGACTTGTCCGTGTCTCATCAATAGACAATATTGCGTAGAGGCTAGGCCCCGTGACTACTGACAACAAAAATTTCCAAATAAAATCGGTTTACGGGTTCGCGCCGAAGCACAGACTACTGAGTTAGTGGATACTTTAGGGAACAAATAGTCAACCAGCTGAGGCATCAACCAAATGGAAATAAATCACTAAATACAGAAATTCGTGTGAATTTTATTTCTGTAGATGGCACAGAATATTAATTTTTGAAAAGTCGTTTTGATAAATTAATCTTATTTTATTCGGAATTTTCCGACTATTGGTGTTAGCGTGTTACATGATGCGGAAATGAGAAAGAATGCTCGTCGGTGATTTCTAGGAAACATTATCGATACTTCTGGAAATTAATTCAACTCAAGAGTTTTAATTTTTTGAAGCCAAATTCATCTATAGATAACATACACGGAATATTACCCCTCAAACGTTTTGCTGATTTTTATTAATATATTCTACTAGAAGTGAAACAGTGTGTTTAAATTTCTCCTCCGCTATAATTTTGCATGGAATTAAAATGAATTTTGCAAAATGTCAAGAATTTACTTTTGAAACTATTAGCGATATATCAGTACTGAGGAGGGAGGAGAATGGGGTTATGGTATTTCTATACTGTTGACAAAGTTGAACTTACATGAACACAAAATTGTATCCTGTAAAGAGATGTCATGACCTTTTCATTTAAGAAGGCCTTTTCCAACATTTGATTTTTTACCTCTAAGAACTGTCCCAAGTCAGGAATATGTTAGTTAATGGGTTGTCCTTGTTTTCTATATATCAAATTTTAGTTTCTTGATATTCGGGCTATTGAATGTGGTTTGTTTCGTTTTATTTATTCACTTNNNNGGGGGGGGGTGGGCATTAGGACTTGCTATATGGTGTGAGGTTCCTCACTGTGTTGAAGACCGTACGGTGACCCCTAGATGCTTTGTTTTGGGTCGTTTTAACCTGGAGATGGATGTTGTCTCTTTGACACTTACCCCATTTCCTTTCCTTTTCATATTTAGAAATATTAACTTAAAAATTCAGACAGATTTATATCGAGCTGGTCACGATCTAATCTCCTGATAAAGTTAATCTGGATACCAATTTTTCGACAAATCAAACTCTGATAATGATATAGCCTTGTAATCTATGGTCTAAATTCCGATTACCTTCCACTCCCCAAAATAGAGATCACACCACGATGTTCGTGTATCTCTATACCATGTAGACCCCTCACGTACACAAATAAAAATTGAAATAGATATATAGCAATTGCATGAACCAACAAAACCTTTGATCATCGAGATGTAATGCGTTCGTTACTAATATTATTAAAACGTTTTGCGGATTTTTATTATTTTTTACTCTTTGATCTTGGTTTTCCCCATAGGATTTAACGTTGGGATAACATCTCCCTATTTTACTGCCAAATTTTCTTTTCAAACCGGTGCAAGGGGTCGTCTTGAACTTACGATGAGATAAGAGTTTTTGCTCTTTGTTTAAGGCCTCATGGTGACTCCAAGTTATGAACACCAATGAGAGCCTTGTTCCATTTGCTTACTCCTACCTTGTTTATATATAGAGAATTTGTCCCAGGTATATTTACTCCATATCTCTTTATTTATTTATTAGTAAATCACCCCTCTTAACCCGCCAAACTTTCAATAATTGACATCAAACAAAGGTAGATTCTGATTGGCTATCTCCATGACAAGTACTAGTCACTGTTTCTGGTGTTATGTTATCACTTGTAGAAAGTTCAGATATAAAAATGCTTCTAATGTTTGGCAAAATCTGTTGCTATCCTTTCCTTAAATGATTTAATCTCAAGTTAACCTACGCTTTAATTTTCAAAGAGAAATATAATAAGTGATCGTCAAAGACTACTGATTTGTACCAGTTCATTTACTTAAATATTTCATTTTGTATTTAAGGTTTTAATTCTCATTGTTATAAATTCCGATGACTGTTGATTTTTTGTAAAGGGAGATTATTGGAATTTGACCATTTAGTTTTCAGTATGTTTTTGTGAAATATTATATCTAGATATACTGAATGCTGGTAAGTTGCTGCCAGACAATACCACAATGGAAGGGGAGGTTTGGCTCGCCATAAAACCAGTTTACTTGATAGTTCTTTTGAAATACATGTACCAAGTCAGGACCATTGTGGTTGACAATTTTACGGTGTTTTTTACAATTGCTTTTATCTTTTTGCATTTTGGATTCCGGTCCTGGACAATTCTGTTAGCAAATTTTGTTATTACCCATTTTGATTTTAAAATCTGTAAAATTTTGAATTTGTAAGCTGATATTTCTCAGTTATTAAAGATTATAGTATCATATGTAGGTAAAAAAACGGCTGGAATGAAAGTCTCATGTCATCTCTGGAAAGGTGTTCTGGTAAGTACAATTGTTTTCAAAGACACACAAAAAACACACACACATTCCCTGACTATTTGTATCGTCGCAAAAGTCCTCGAAAAACGAAAACACACATTCCCTGACTATTTATATTGTCGCAAAAAATCTCGAAAAACGACGTTTCCTTAATTCTTCAACTCACGTTAGCTTCAATCGAAGCCGACTATTAAATCGGTTATTCGACTGTACCGAGTTCCTCTCGTTGTTTACGTCCTGTGTAGTTCCCTGGAACACTGTGACATGTAATTGTAATTTTCAGCCATTGTACATGTTTCATCTTGTCAATTTTTTACATGTTCCTTTTTACAGTAACAGTTCAATCTCTATAGAATGTTCCATTGGTAATTGTATCTGTCTGCCCACTTAGACATGTATTAATTTGCCGTTCTGATTTTTGACCATTCAACATTCAGCATTCAGCATTCATTACTTTTGGAGTGTTAAAAATTCAATTGAAGTTTTGGATAAACTACGACAATTATGATTTTTCAATACGTTATTTTACTCTTCCACATAAGTTGATCAAGTCAAAATTGGGACAACCTATTAAATGGTCTTGTAAATTTTCTGGTCAAAGGTATTCCCATGGGTACAAATTGTGCACCGCTCATTGCAGATCTTTTTCTGTTCTGTTACGAACGAGACTTCATGAAAAAACTTCAAAACGGAACCATACAGAACAGTGATAATCTTATTTCTATTGTCAATAATAACAGCAGGTATATTGACGATATCCTTACTATTGACAATCCCCAGTTTTTAGATTTTGTAGACATGATTTACCCACAAGAGCTGAAATTAAATAAAGCTACAAATGATTCCAAATAATTTCTCAACTAGTACGATTCGCACGTGTTTGTTCTACTCTTGACGATTTTAATGAACGTAACCTTACTATCAAAGCAAAACTTTTACAACAGGGTTACATATTTCATAAGTTGTTGAATACCTTTAAGAAGTTTTATATCAGATATGAATATTTAATATCTAAATATGGCGTTACTCGCAAACAGCTTATTACTAAGGGCATTTCTAATCCCCGTTTTTACGGTAACGTTGTTAAAAAATGCCATAAACTAATTAAAAATCCAGAAAAGCTGGGACGTAACTTATATTCTTTGCGTAATAGGGGATATTGACAAGATACTCTGCTTGCATCCGTTAAATTAGTTTTGAGATCTAGTGACCTTAAAATTTTACATACATACTGGCCTCTCACTGATACTGCCGATGTCTACTGAAATGTATGATGATTCTTTACTAAATCCCGCGGGATGTCTCGAGTTTGATCTTTCTTCCGTAGTGCGACAGTGTTCTACCAGCAGACAAGGCTCCTTTAGCTAGCCGGCAGATTAGCGGCGAGCACCCCTTGACCCATGCATTTTTCAAAATTACGTATTGTCATATTCTCTCCTTTCAAGATTGTGGTCATGGAGT